>JAFVLL020003570.1:0-26732 GCA_021397915.2 Tor tambroides | reverse complement strand
CTGTATGTATGTAGCACCGTGGTCCTGTGAGGCACAACATTTCGTTCCACTGTATGTCCCCACATGCAGCGGAATGACAATAAAGCTCAACTTGAACTTGACTTGACTTGAGTTCAAACACAGTTAAGCTAATTATGACAGATTTGCTAAGGTACGTGTTTGATAAACTGTGTTTTCTAACATTGTTATGCTGAACCTTCAGATTTTTTCTTTAAACAATGTACAGTAGGCCTATAGCCCCCAAAACTGTGTTTGGGCACAGACAGAAGTCACATGCAAAATGTCTCTATGTTGTAGCATTGCAAGTGGCACCTGCAAACACAATTTTTGTGAAATATTACGCTTAAAGTGTGGTTGTGCTGTCTTGAAAAAAACCCCAAAAAAATGTTTGATTTGGTATGTACTTTAAACCGTTCAAAAAATTTGAGTTCAGTAAGATGTTTTTTTATATATATATGAAATTAATACTTTTATTCCATAAGAATGATCAAAGGTGACAGTAAAGACATTTATAATGTTCCAAAAGATTTCTGTTTCAAATAAACGCTATTCTTTTGAAGTTTCTAGGAATCCTGGAACATGTATCACAGTTTCCACAAAAATATGAAGCAGCACAACTGTTTTAAATATTGATAATAACATATATGTTTCTTGAGCAGCAAATCAGCATATTAAACTCATTTCTGAAGGATCATGTGACACTGAACACTGAAGTAATGGCTGCTGAAAATTCAGCTATGTGTCACAGGAATAATTTACATTAATATACACAAAATATATTAAAAGAAAAAAAAAACCTGTTATTTTAAATTGTAACAATATTTCACAATATCAGTGTTTTTCACCATATTTTTTTAAACAAATGCAGCCTTGGTCAGCATAAGAGACTTCTTTCAAAAGCATTAAAATATATACCAATCCCAAACTTTTAAACAGTCGTGTATATGTATTGAAATATTTAAAATGTGCATGTACGTATGTATGTATGTATGTATGTATGTCTGTATGTATGTCTGTCTGTCTGTCTATGGACTGTCCAAATAATTTTGGGGGTCATAGTATATATACTGTATAGTATATGTAGGGTTCATTCTTGCTGTGTCTTATGGTTGATTCTAGAAATCAACTCTATAAATGCTTTATTAAAAATGGGTTTTACTGATGTGCATGTATATGTTGGTGTGTGTTTTGTGTGCCAATAGCTTAGACTTCAGACTGACTGGGCAAACATGCTCTCTCTCCAGCCGTCAGGCCCCAGACAGCTTACCTTGTTGGCCTCTTTCTCCTCCATTCAGCTCTAATAGCCAATCCATCCATTCACAGAACCCACAACCGCCATGATGGGCAGCTAATTAATCACGATTGTGTGTGAACTGGCCTCTTTCCTTTTTTTATATTCAGGGAAGGTCTGATTCCTCAACCTTGCCCCAACGTGAGAAATGCATCAAAAAAGAAATAAATAATGCTTGCACTTAGCAGACACACACACACACACACACACACACCCACCCACCCACACCCACCATGCCTCTGTACAGAGAATGATGTTTTGGTCATGGATGCACTGTCAGTCAGGTGCTATTTTCTGAAAAATGCCCCGACCACAAATCAATAACCTGCCATTTGTGATTAAGGGAAAGCGACAGGAGACGGGGAAGGATGGTGAGGAAGAGAGTGAGAAAAACTAGACAGAGATAGCAAACTATGAAAAATGACAGCAAAAGCAAGAAATGTGGATAGAACTTTGGATAAAGCCTTGAATTTTTGCAGAATGAGTCACTATAACTGATGTTAAATATGTAGCTTTTTGGTCTTGTTACCAACAGTCTTACCATCGTATCATTTATAAAAAATAAAAATGCAGGCAACTTAAAACTGGAAGATATAAAAGCTGTCCGTTGCTGGTCAATGTCACAATGTGTCGGCCCCACAGTGACACAGAGAGAATGCAACGGATTGTGGGGGACAATCACTCCTCCATTTATCACCCAAAGCTGCTCTTATTGCAGAAACCCTCCTATGACTCTATGTCAGAATCTATGATTCATTTCCTGTGTGAAGGAATTCCGGCAGAGGAAATGAATAGAGTCCATAAATTCAGACAGACAGCGCAGAGGGAAAAGCATCCAGCCTCTGAGTTCTAGCTTTGACATTCACTAAACCTGCTGTTCTGAGGGGTTAATATTCTCACTGAGGGAGCAAATGCATTTCTGCTCCTCCCATGAGCACCTGCTCTAAATATAGCAGGATTAAAACTACAGTAACTTTAAACGGGGTCTGCCTGTTTCAGAATATGAACTGAAACAAGCATTAATCAGTCATTCAGAGTAGATGGCATATTTAATTTGTTGAAAAATGGCTGTGAGAGATGGATGCACAGTCTGTTGTGTCAATTTGTGATTTTTACAAACTGTGTTTTTTATTCTCTGCAAATTTGTCAATGTAAACAATCAACACCCATAAACGCAACACAGCATCATACTGAATGGACTGGACTTCCATCCCTCACAGTCTTATTTGAATTTGGATCAAATTAAAGATGCACCATGGTGTTTATGATGTGCTAGTCAATATGACATTGCAAAAAAAAAAAAAAATGTTACCACTGCCATTGTTGCAGTTAACCATGATTTATTTACTGAGCAAAAAGTGAGCAGATGTATCAAATAGCTATAGAAGCCCAATTCTGCCTCAAAGTAAAACATAAAACAGGTATTTGTAAAATAAGTAAGGAATAATTGATGACGGGCCATTGAATTATTAGCTTTTATGTTGCTAAAATATTTTACTGATAAAAATGTCAGAGCAGAGCTGACAACACCTTTCTGTGTGCGTGTGTGTCCATGTTTGAAGGGTAGAGAAAGCAGGAGAAAGAGAGTATGTGCTTTACATATGTAATAAAACGTATACATCCATACTGTATATTTTTTGTACTATTATATAGATCTAAAATGAAAGGAGGTACAAAATTCTCTCCTGATAGCATTATGGGGCATTATCAAAGGAGAGATAGGTTGACTCGCAGCGTGTTTACCTTCAGAGAGAGGGGCTGACGCATGGGCCATCATAGCTAAACTGTCCTTCTCTGTCTCTTTCTCTGTCCCTGGGGTTGGAGCTCAGCAGGAGACATGAAGTCTTCAAAGCGAACAACTGTAGGGGTGCAAGTCTCGATTGTGAGTAAATTATGACATTAAAAACCCCCTCTGAGCTCTGACTCAAGTCTCTTACAAGATCTCCCTGGTCTGCCTCTAGCATGACCAGGACCAGCGGATAACACTGTCTCTTTAATATGCTTTAAATTTGGGAATTATGCAGGTTATTTTTGACGAGCCTTGGGAAATGAATTGTGTAAATGGATGTTGTTGTTGCTGGAACAAAAGCTATTGAGCAGCATCTTTTTACATGGTAGCACATACAGTATATTGAGTGATTTTATTGCTTGAACAGTCATTTGTAACCTTTTGTTCCAACCATATCCCTTGAGGTTGACCAGTTTTACTAGTTATGCAGTCCGGACTGTATAAAGCGTAATGCATTAATGAAACGTGTAAAGCTTTTTATGGCTGCTGTACTGGTGCACATGAATGGTTCAAAAGCTCTCAGAGATTTTAGTAGCATCAATTTTTGATTTTCAGGTCTCTCCATACTGAAGCTGTGACCTGTACCGGGTATATTCTCAGGCATTTTATTTTGTCACTACATATTTTAAGGCTTTTTAGTCAATTCCAAAGATTCTATCCTAAAATAAAACTCCACAGTCCTACTTCTGACAGGTCTTTAACTGAAAAGACGGCGGGAAGACTGTAGTATGACACTGTGCTCTGCTGACTGCACTCTCACCCTCCTTCCCATGTGATGAGTCCTCCAACCTGACCTAGTCCAAAACCCAGCAGGTCTGGGCACCTGCCGAGAATCACAGCCGGAAACCTTGCTGGGCTTTACCGGAGAAAACAACCCCCTATTAATCAGACTCTGGCTACAAATCTGTGGACTAAAAATAAGAGGAAATATATAGAAGTGGGTCAGTTGCCAATTTTGTCAACAATCTTGCTGTAACTACATGGTTTACTTGACTGACTTGTATGCCCAGTCCTTTAAGGCAAGACACCAGCCTTCTTGGTAATGGCAACTGTTTGTACAGTAGGTAAGAGGCATAAGTACAGCTCTGGAAAGACTCAAATGCCCAAAACTGTTTGTCAAGGTTACGTTTCAATAACATATTTCTACTCATTAATACTTTCTGAGAACAAAGGTACCATAAATTTAGCTTCTTTAGCATTAATTACACTTAAAAAAACTCTGTTAGCTGAACTGTCCAGCTGGTCCAGCTAACGTCTATATCAAAAGAAATATTGATGTGTAAGTTCAGTTTCTACAAGCACCACATTTAAAGGGATACTTCACCCAAAAATGAAAATTTTGTCATCATTTACTCACCCTCATGTCATTCCAAACCAGTATGAGTTTCTTTCTTAGGTCGAATGTAAAAGAAGATACTTTGAAGAAGATACTTTATGAAAGTGCATGCATGACATATTACATATAATTTTACTTTATTTAAATAGTTTTTTCTTCTTATTTTAATGCATAGTTCTAATGTGTTAATTGCATTTTATGTTATTTAGCAAAATTTTCACCATTCATCCTGTGGCTTTCTGCTGTACCACCTGTATTATTATGGTGGTTATCCACCACTAAACTGTCACTTGTACGATTTAGTACGATTTGTCTAAACCCCAGTAACGGGTAGGTTTAGGGGCAGGGTTAGGTGTAGGTCATTCGTACAAATTCATAAGAACTGGCAACTCGTAAAATATGTATGATTTAGCAAAAATCGTATGAATTTGTACAAGTGAGTTCATACGAATTAGCCACCTCGTAAAATATGTACGAATTGCCGTGAGATCGGGCTGGGTTATCAGTACATTTTAAGGTTTGAATTTGATTTTTGTAGTTCAAGTAGCTTGGTTAACATTTTATTTCTTAATGAAATATTTGGTTAAAAGTTGGAAACATGGTTACAGTGTTTTTTTTTCTGTGAATTTCTGGCAACCACAGCTGTTTAAAAAAAAAAAAGAAAAGAAAATTTAAAAGAATATTTCCACAGTGTACAGTATGACTATAAGGTCAGCCATGTTTTATAATATAGGACAAAAGCTTTTAGTTTTTCCCTTGGCATGTTTTTCTCACTTTCTTACTTTCATTTTGTACATGTACGAAATTGTTGTTGGACCTCTGCACTCTAAGTGTCTGCTATTAGTTTCTATAGCATGTCACCCTCCAGCATGAAATCTGTATAATTCCTGTATTTTTTCAGCGCTCAGTGCTAGCAACCGAAGTGAACTCTCTTTTGCAAATAAGCCTCCCACTTTCATTAAACCATTCACAATACCGCTCTGTTTTGGTTCAGACAAAGAAGTGTGTGTGAGAGGTTTGGCAGAGAGAGGTGGCAGAGTGAGAGACAGTAAAAGAGAAGACACGGAGAACGGGACAAAATAAACAGTGTTTGTGAGTGTGTGTGAGTGTGTGTGTGTGTGTGTGTGCATAAGTGTAGTCTTTTTTTAATCCAACTCTTTGCCACACACATAATCCTGCTATAATTTAAATCACACTGCAGCACAAAATCACTGCAGTTTCAAAGAAAAGCAGCTTTTAAGTGTTTGTGGATAGTGACGGGCAGAAGGTAAAAGAAGTGGACGGAGAACAAAAGCAGAGCAGGGAACGAGTTCACATCAGTATTGAGACATTGGATCAGTTGTTGTAGAAGCCCGCCCAGGAAAGAGGGAAGGTTTTTTTGTGTGCCGGGACTGGACTGTAGACAATGGGGCGGATAGATAGAAGTGCTAGAGGGAGGAGGTGAGGGAAATAGAAGCAGGAGGGAAGACAAAGCTGGATGTAATGATGTAGCTTTCAATTACCCACCTATTTCACCTGACTGCCTCACAGGGCAACCGCTGCACAACCAGCAGACACACACACACTTACTTCCCCTTTCCACTGCGCTGCGTCCCTAAAACAGTGCACAGGAAATGTTATTGCTCAAAGGTTGCTGTTTTATAGCTCAAGAGACATAATGGCATCAGTTATGTGTCTTTTAAGTATCTCAGATTTCCCACCAGTCCTTAGGAGAAATGAAAACAGAAGCAAATGAGAAAATTGTTGACCTAGAGCTACAATAGAGCTGTATTGTTAATTGGGTAACACTTTATTTTGATGGTCCCTTTTGAACATTCTGTTGACAATAGCTACATGTCTACTAACTCTCATTAGGGTATTAATAGACTGTCTGCTTGATATAACTCTTTATTGTGAGGGTCTCCCAACAAACATTCTACTGACTATAAGTATCTTTGCAAGTACATGTAAGTTTACTCTAACCCTACCACACTCTAAAAAAAAATGGTGCTATATAGCACTAAAAGTGGTTCTTGGCTCGTAATCATAGGGGAACCACTTTTGGTGCTATATAGCACCATATCTTCAAAGGTGCTATACAGCACCTTTGTCAAATGGTGCTATGTAGAACCATAAGAGGTGCCACATTGCATTGTATTTCTTCAACAAAAATGGTGCTAAACAGCACCAACAGTGGTTCTTTGGCTCGTAAAGAACCTTTAACCCTTTCACACGTGAGTTTAAAATATTCTAGCTGAGCCCCCAGCGTAAGTTTTTTTTTAGGCGACCGTTATTTTAGAATGTATAGCCTTATTGTTTCCATGGCGACGCGTCATGCTTGTCATGTGACACCGCAGCCACAATAGCTCTGTGTGACACATGGATCGCTTTTATTTCGTTTTTCCTTTTTTGATTATTAATATTCACAAACATACTCACTATAAAATATCTGATATTCCGATTCTGAAATATGTGCAAGTAAATGTATTTGGTAGTTTAAATACTTTTATTATGACCGTGTTAGTTGATCTATACCGGCGACGGGCGCCGCCATGTTTGTTCGTGCTGAATCCGAGCTGTGGGATTAACAACATGTAAATTCATCCTCGCCTCCCGAAACAAGTTAAAGTAAGTCTGCGGTTAAACTGGGAGAAGAGCAGAGTAAACTTTAAGGTTATCTACACAATCTGTATATGATATCAATAAAACATGTCAGATTATATTTGTAAGGATCATTATTGCTGCTTCCATAAACATCAGTGTGTATTTTACAAACTATAAATGTATGGTTTTTGCTAGTACTTATGTGTATTTAAATGTCTGAAACCTAAAATAAGCATTATATGGTTGAAAACACTGAATATTTGTGATAATATGACAAGCGCTCAGCGCGCGCGATCTGGCTCTGAGCCAGCCAACGCGCGAAAGCAGATTTGAATTCAGCAGTTGATGACGTGACGCACTGTATGTTCTAATCACACCGGTGTGATCGTACGCTCCAGGGACCAGCCAAGACTGATCACACCGGTGTGATCGTACGCTCCAGGGACCAGCCAAGACTGATCACACCGGTGTGATCGTACGCGTTAAAGGGTTAAAGGAGCTTAACAGGTTCTTTGTACGGCAGTGGTGTTATATAGCACCTTAATCACCCCAAAGAACTACTGAAGAACTGCTGAAGACCCATACAGGAGCTTAACAGGTTCTGTATATGGTAGCGGTGCTATATAGCCCCTCAGTCATGCCAAAGAACTGGTGAAGACCTGCTGAAGAACCATACAGGAGCTTAACAGGTTCTGTATATGGTAGCGGTGCCAAAGAACCGGTGAAGAACTGCTGAATAACCACTGAAGCACCAAGATTTGGTGCTATACAGCACCAAAAGTGGTTCCCCTATGATTATGAGCCAAAGAACCAATTTTAGTGCTATATAGCACCGTTTTTTTAGAGTGCAGTCTACTAACACTCTGGGAAAACTTTAATGAGAGTTAGTAGATATGTAGGTGCAATGTTACCTATAGTTAACAGAATTTTTAAAGAGACCATCAAAATAACGTGAAACCATTCATTGTGAATAGCATTTGATGTTTTTGATAAGAAAGTTTGTTAATTTTTGTTTCTTGGAAAATGTACGAAAAGTTGGTGACATTTTTGTGACATGCAAAATTACTAGGGTATTTTCTTCTGAAGCAGGAAACAAGCACATAGCACACTACAGATGTGATCCCAAAATTAAATCCCACACAAGTTCATTGCAATGCAGCAGCTGATTCTGTAAATAAAATTCTCACCCTCTACCTGTGCACTTCTGCTCTCTCGTAATTTCTTTGGCTGTTCTTCATTACTTCTGCCTTGTAGTGTGTGCACTAGTAGCTCACATAAGTTGCAATCTAACAGACGTAGTGACAAACCTAATGTACATCTAAGTGAAGTTATTGAAAAAGAAAAAAAAAACACATGAAGGGGACTTAGCTCTATCTGGTTGTTGATTGGGTGGAGGCAGATTTGAATGTGATCCTGCTGATAGTAAGAAAAGGGTGAGGCGTATGCAGACGAAATGATTGGAGAAGTCTGGCATATGTCTGTCATTTCATGTGTGATGACATTTTGATTAAAAATTAAGAGTTCAAAAACAATTTTTAAAAATGAAGCATGTGCATAGATGAAGCATTCACAATAAGATCAATAAGATACATCTAGAAAATAGATAGGGTGAATTTCCATTTCATACTGATTTTGAAGGGAGTTTAAACTTTTACTCACTCTCATGTTGTTCCAAACCTTTATGACTTTCTGTCTTGTATGAAACATAAAAGTAGATATTTTAAATACAAAGAACAACAGTGGAGTCCAATATTGTTTTGGTGACATTTTCAGAATAATTTCTTTTTTGATCTAGAAGAAAGAAAGAAATGACATGATGGACACTGAATGCTGTTTTGTTGAACTATACCTTTTTAAAATGAAGCTAGAAATTAGCTAGAACGGAACTGCAAAAACGTTATAAATGTTTTCAAACTGCTTTCCAAAACACCCATACTCAAAACACCTTTGTTTGGACAAATAGGATAAAATCACAGCGTTGACCGAGCCAGAAGCTGATGTGTCAGACTACTCGCACAAATTGAGCAATGTCTTTAAAATGGCAATGGGAAATGAGAAAGTATTCTAGTATTGAATATTACACACATCACCTTTAAGCATTTTTATTTGCTTAAAGGTTTATTTTTATTTTATTCACTTTTGTTTGCTATGGGTGAACTGTAGATTTAACCATTTTTTCTTAAATTTACTATAGTGCACAAAAATGTGCACTAAAATATTTTCATATATTACATCAAATATGAACTATTTATGTAATTTCTGCTTTATTGTCAGATGTGTGTCAGCATGTGCTTGTCTTTTATATGCAGGAATTGTAGCATTATTGATCTATACATTGCAAAAATGATTTTTCAAAGTAAATAAAACAAAGATTAATGAATAAGTTTTACAAGAAAATGCAATTTCACTCTTTCAAAATTTCATGTTTAATTCAATGAGTCACTGGTTGTTTCTTTGTTAAATTCAGTAGCAATTTCCGAATGAAAATTGTTTCTAAACCAGTTGATTTTCAGTGTGCATGCAATGTAAAATGTTTCCACCTACTTAATCTTAAAAATTCAATTGCTGACTTAAGTATAATCTAACTGGCTGTACAAGTCATTTCAAATAAAATCTTGAAAATGAATTTGAAATTAAGTAATTTTGATGAGTTTTTGATGAAAAACATACAATAATGTTAATGATTTATTGATCATATCATATTCTACAGAGTGTGAAACAAGCAATGTCCCAGATTGTGTGTTTGTATGTGTGCTGTGTGAGAGAGGAAATGCTTTCCAGTGGGTCTTTCCTCTGCCAGGTCCCGCTGTTTGCGAATGGGTCTGACATCAGATTAGAAGCCCTTTGTGCAGTGATGCTGAATTAAGCATGGCGTGTATGCCAGCACCAATCTGCACATTTCTCCTAACATTCCATAAGCGTTTAATTAGTCATGCTGTGTGAGGGACTCGTTTACATATCACACACATACCCACACAAGCTGAGATGCATAGAGCGAACTGGATTAACACATGCACGGAGCGGTCTGAGCGAGTCTGCGTCACGCGCTCCTAAAGCAGCTGGCCGTGCGAACATCATTGTCTTCCTCCCTCGCTTCCTGTACTCCCATTCACATGCCAGTCAAACCACAGTGCATGGCTCTCAACAGATGACTTGGCTCATATTTCTAATTTCCTGTAGCTTCTGAGACCCTGGCTATTCTGTTAAGTGCTTGGAGACCAAAGGCCCCTCTCATTACAAGTGAAATTGAGGCAGATTGCATCAACATCACAAGTACCGCATGTCTAATGTTAAGGAGGCAGTGCATGAAGCAGATTTCCTTTTGATGTAATATCTTATGAAAAGCTAATGAACCAGTCTGAGGTCCAGTGAGGATCCTCCAGGTTTGTGCATTACGATTATTCTACAATACCAAAACCCTCTCAATTATGTTATGTTTTGCTAAGGGCCAAACATATAGACTTTTATTCAGGGATCCAGAGGTTTAGTGATTGTCAACAGCATCATGAAAGGAAAAAAAGAAGAAGAAGGAAAAAAAAAAGACTCAAAAAGATAAAATGGTTCTGGTTGTTTAATGGTTCCATTAATGATTCTCTGAAGGAAAAAAAATGTTTGAAAACATTTGGAAGAAAAAAAAGGATAGAATTTTCCAATTTATTTCAATCATTTAAAGCAATTACAAAAAGTCTATTTACATCTTTGTATGTGACCCTGGGCCACAAAACCAGTCATAAGTAGCACGGGTATATTTGTAGCAATAGCCAGCAATATATTGTATGGGTCAAAATTTTTGATTTTTCTGTTATGTGAAAAATCATTAGGATATTAAGTAAAGATCATGTTCCATGAAGATATTTTGTAAATTTCCTACCATAAATATATCAAAACTTCATTTTTGATTAGTAATATGCATTGCTAAGAACTTCATTTGGACAACTTTAAAGGCGATTTTCTCAATATTTAGATTTTTTTGCACCCTCAGATTCCAGCTTATTTATTCAGCTTGAATTTATTCAGCTTCAATTTCAAAACATATACCCTTATGACTGGTTTTGTGGTCCAGGGTCACATTTGTAATTTGAGGTGGGTAGAAAACTATCCAATAATTGTTGTTATTTCATTCATTTACTTATTCTGTATATAAAATACTACTTATATTTATAATTTGAACAATCACTAACTCCGCTGATTTAAGTCTCACAGTTAAGCCGTGAGCTGTATGTGTTTGATTCACTAAAAAGAACTGACTTAGAGTCATTGTTTCAGGAATTGGACTACACTGTTTGTGCCGTATGTTTTTGATTCATTGAAAAATAACAGGCTCATTAGAGTCAGTTGTTCAGAAATTGGACTACATACACTCTAAAACAACAGTGCTATATAGCACTAAAAGTGGTTCTTTGGCTTGTAATCATAGGGGAACCACTTTTGGTGCTGTATAGCACCAAATCTGGGTGCTTCAGTGGTTCTTCAGCAGTTCTTCACCAGTTCTTTGGCACCGCTACCATATACAGAACCTGTTAAGCTCCTGTATGGTTCTTCAGCGGTTCTTCAGTGGTTCTTTGGGATGATTAAGGTGCTATATAACACCACTGCCGTACAAAGAACCTGTTAAGCCCCTTTAAATGTTCTTTACGAGCCAAAGAACCACTGTTGGTGCTGTTTAGCACCATTTTTGTTGAAGAAATACAATGCAATATGACACCTCCTATGGTTCTACACAGCACCATTTTACAAAGGTGCTGTATAGCACCTTTAAAGATATGGTGCTATATAGCACCAAAAGTGGTTCCCTTATGATTACGAGCCAAGAACCACTTTTAGTGCTATATAGCACCATTTTTTTTTGCGCTGTATATTTTTGATTCATTAATAAGCCCCTGTTCGATACTGTATGTTCTTGACTGCTGTATGTTCTTGATTTATTAAAAAGAACCTGCTTATTAGAGTAAGTCGTCAAAGATTAAGACTCAAATGTCTCATAAGAGTCATTTGTTTGGGAATTGGACTGTATTGATTGAGCTTTCTCTTTTTGAATCAGAGGTGGTGTTGCAGAGCCATTGAATAAGTTAGTACTTTAGTATTGTGTTCAGTTTGCATCAGCAGAAGAATGCATGTGCAACTGTTAACGGAACCATTCTGTTCCGTGTTTTTTTTTTTTTTTTTGAATATCCTATTCATGACTGTTGCTTCCCTTTGCAGGTCCCATGGCATTATATGGGGCTAAAGCTACCAGTCCAGTGAACTTGTCTACCCTCTGCCTCAGTGTCCAGTAAGGCTCCAGGTCCCCCACCTCCCAGCCATATGGTCCAGTAGCGGCTGGGCGGAGGTGTCTGAATGGCATGCAGACTCTCTCCGACGATTCCTCGTTACAGAGGTAAAAATAGACAACAGACACCTCGTCGTGTCACCTCACTCTGACATCAGTGTGAGACAGATGGTGCAAATTAATGACGGTGAAACAGAAAGAACTGGAGATCGCAAAAAAAAATATAAAAAAATAAAAAATCACTCCTCTTGAAACAACAACCATGGCGAATAAACAAATTAAAGGAGTGGCAGAGATGTCCATTGGTAATTAGTGCTGGGACTGTGCTGCAACTCTGCTTTTGGCAGAACCTTGGGTGAACTTGTTTATAATGCTCAAATATGCCACTATTTGAAATTATAAGATACTGCTTGGCTAGCAGTTGCTGGTCTGTCACCTTTTGTCTTTTCATTGACTTCTTTCATATTAGATAAAATACTTTATAGTGTTAGCCGGGTCCAAAATACACCAATGGCTGATTAAATGAGAACATTCACTGTCTATAAATATGCTTACTGGCCACATAACAATTTGGGTTATTATTGCTTAATACTAATGCTTTTGCATCTAGAATAGCAGATTTTGATTTTGTCATATTTTTGTTTTGGTAAATTAATGCCGGATATATATTTCACATATGTCACCAAAACTTGAGGGATCTACTGAGGGAAAAGAGTTGCAACTGATGTTTTCTTTAGTAGACAGTTTAAAAGTCATCTTTTACCTCAGCAATATTTAGATTATCATTCTTAGAATTCTGCTTAGACCATGTAAAGTTGCAGCTACTAGTACATTTCCCATCCTTTTAACACGTTTTATGAGTGTTTATTTTGGATCCTGTCTTTTACCCATTGTTGATTCGGTTAAGACTTGCTTGGTGGTTTTTCTATGTAAATTGCAGGGTCACGTGGTGTCAGACTTTGTGTGCGAGACTGGTGGCTTTCTGAGATAGAAGGAATGAGGCAAAGGAAAGATGAATGTAAATATAGCCCTGCTGGAAACCTCCCTACTGAATGACCTCTGACAGCCGTTTGCGTTAAATAGCGTTGTAGTTCAGAGATTCAGGCTTTATTGCACAGGTGCTCAGGGAACAAGAGAGGCCTGGGAGGACCTAAAGCATTATTAAAGCTCAGAGAATGTGTGTATATGAAAGAGAGAGAGAGAAGTAGAGGGTTAAAGAGAGAGATCAGGAAGTTATGAAAAGGAAAAGTAACAATTACACAAGAAAGTTCCAGAATTTATATGAAGGACTAACCATCATGCATCTGTTTTATGAAGGGGCACCAGCAGCAGTCTAAGTGTGCTTGTATATATTACACTTAATAGTTTGGTGTAATAAAATGTAAATGTAATAATAGTTGTGATATAGTGGTATAATCTTGACATGTAAGACTTTAGTCTTACAGTTTTTAGTAGTGTGCAGTGGGACCTGGGTTCAAATCTAATCTAACCTAGTATACAAATTATTTTGACAGCCAATGATCATGGATTTTCATAACGATAATTTAACAACAACAGTTTAAACAGCATTAGTGCTGTATTATTAGTTGCCTACACAGTTTTGATTTAATATTACACTATTTAAAAAATTAAGAAAAAAAATTATAAACATGTTAATATGACAAACTTTCTTTAAAAAATAGTGTACCATACCTTAAAACAATGAGTTAACATGATCAAAGCCACTTTATTTCAGATTTAGAGACAGGTTTTAGGCACTACGGTGTGGGTTATATATATTTTACAGTTCCTAACAACGGAGAAAGATATGATGACTTTTTGGAATGCGTATTTTCCCATAAATGAAAAGGTTATTCATAGTTTATATAAAAATAAATAAATAAATAAATACATAATTATATATAATATATATATTTTTATCTTAAATTGCTGTATTATGTGTTTTACTTAAATGTTGCTATTTTAATTAAACAACTACAGTAACATTTAATAATCATAATGGTAATGATAGATGCATGATTAGACTGACCAAATTCAGATGTGAATGAGAATTTTAAGCTATGTTTTACGTGCCGTACAATAACCATGCAACTTATTACCCATTTTTTTTGTTTTTTGTTTTTTTAGATTCATAATCCTCTAGTCTAATTTGCTTCTGATACAGAAATGAGAAGAGAGAAAAGATAAGAGAAAGTAAGAAACAGGAACCGGAACCGGAAAAATGGCTATTTTATGTTCTGCGTGATTGTTCTCTGTGCACTCCAGAGCTATATTTGATAACTGTGCATGACGATGACAGATTATTGTGTGGGAAATTCACATGTCTTGTTTAAATGTAAAAGTTAAATTGGTTAAATGACAGGCAGATTGCATAGTGGGAGGTTTGTATCCAGATTGCTGGGAAGGCTCAGTAGCTGAACTGTTGATTTTTGTTCACTCCTGTCTCCTGCCAAATAAGCATGACAAACAGTCTGCGGGTGAGTTTACACAAGAAACTTTCTGGTAAATCTGTTTTGTTTTAAGGTGCCACTGCATGTTCATTTTTATTAAGTTTCCTTTCATCTTCCCGGTAAAAGAAACATTCACACAGTGTTTTTAACAACTGTTCAACTCCATTTTTGTAGAACATGACATTGTGTGCCTACATTATCATAAAGGCAATTTCACATATACTCTCGATTATACAGTTATCATACATAGAAATGTATTTTAATACCACTTCCACATATGGAACCAGAAATTACATTCCTGCTATGATAACCAAGGTCCCATTTGCGCAAAAGGATTGACCTCAATAATACACTGTGCTCTTTAATAAATGTAATTGCTCTGGCGCCCCATTGGCTTCATGTAGCGGCTAGCAGTCCCCTCCTCTCCATCTTGATATCGCACCTGCGCGACAACTTAGAGAGCACGAGTTTGCTGTCCATTCTTTCATTACGCTCTTGTTCCATTTCAAACATTTAGGGTGGGGGGAGTTGTTTTGGGGGGAGGGACACCAGATGGCCACCCCTCTCCAGAGGTCCGGTGGAGACCAGCTAAGTCATCCACTCCGACAGACTGGCTCTTCCCCAGCTGAGGGGCTGTGTGCCAGCCTGAGCCCATATGGCCTCCCTGGCGGCGGAGCCAGGCTCTGGGTGGGCACACCGTGGGTGGCCTGAGCAGCGCTCACCCACCCTGAGGCTCTGCCCACAGGCATGAGTCTGGACATGGAGAAGATTTGGAGGTGGAGGTGTGGACTAGACAATTTTGAGTGATCTGTGGTATCATTGAACAACTATTGCTACCACAGTTGTTGATAGTTGTTGTTTTTTTGTTACACTGTAAATAATAAATCTGGCAAGTTTATGGCAAAAAACTGGCAGCTGTGATTGGCAGAATTTTACTGTAAAAAATATGGTAGCGACATTTCAGTTTTTACGGGACTGAACGTAAATTAAATAAAATCTATAATTAATTTATTGATGATCTAAGGTTACTAATGTTAATCATCATGAAGATGAATTTAGAGACAAAGAAGTGTAGGATCCAGTTGCAAGCACTATATTAGAATATAACAAAACACAAAACTGCAGCTGCGGCAGACCAAGTACCGAGACTTGCTACTGCAAATACATCCACAACATGCTGCTGTGACTGTGAGCATGTAAGAAATATTTATGAAATAACCCCCATATATAGCATATGTGAAATCACCCGTAGCAGATCTATACAGGTGGAGCTGGGGAAGGTGGAGGGTTTCTGAAGCAGGCTGCAGCTTCTACAGCAATCACTAGCCAAGTTTGAATGTTGAGCAGCAGCTCATTGGCTACCGATACAGGCGAGAACCAATCAGCTGTGTCATGTTATAATGATGTCATTATGTCAAATTAAGTTTGACCCATCAGACTGTGCCATCTAGAGTTTAATGCTAGAACTTTGGATATATACGGTATATACACGACTAGTTAGTCATAACAAGACTATAACTAGATACACCTGGAAACAGACTAATGACAGGGGAAAAACGGAACAGCAACCAGACCAAATTACAAACTAAAAGTCCACATACAAAACAAGGGCACTATAATGCACGATACAAATATGACATCCCTGTACTTCATTTGGTATCTATAAAAAATACTGATAACCACTGTAATAATATGGGCAGTAAAAGAGACCCACAATGAATCAAAGTTTATCACAAGTGTCTTTTCCACAGGCTGTGGTATATTCTAATATATAGAAGGTGCACACAGTGTCATGCACACAAAACACCATCATGGTAACACAACACTAGAATAATGCAGTAAACATATGATATAAATAAAACCCAAAGGTACATAAATGATAACAAGAAACATAATAGTTTAAATAAAATACTATCAAATGTCTTACACAGTGAACTGTGGGAATGTCAGTTTACAGTTTTTCACTGTAAATTATAAAATGACTGTTTGTTTTTTCTTCCAAAGTCTGTATATTTAACAATATGTTACTGTAAAATTACCTAGTATACTTAAACTACTGTATGTCTGTTTTTCTCAGTAAGGGAAACTTGCCTTTAATCAATTAACAGGTTTTTCTATTACATTTCTAAAGCCTTTTACCATTAACATTATGAAAAATAGCAATAGAGTGTACTGCTATAACCTTTTATTATTGTATGTGCTAAAAATCAAGCTATTTCAGTTGTTTGATGGTTATTAAAAAAACAAAATAGTGAAGGTTGACTAATAAAAATGGAATTTTTAAAGCAGAGCTGTGCTGGCGCCAGCATAATAATGGTTGAATGACATTTAGCGCTAGTTTGAGTGTCTGTCAGACCTGATCGCACTGTTTATTTTGCCATGACGATGAGTTCCAAAAACGGCTAGTGCACAGAAAGCTTGAAGTGTCATGTTGCTAGGAAACATTTCAGTGGGCTCTCTCTGTCAAAGAAACTTATGTGAATGATTCAGAAAAATTCTGTCTGGAGACAAAATGCAGATAGATGACACATGTCTGGTTGCGTGCGCACCTTCTGGTGCAATGCTGGACCAAATGCTATTATCCAGTCTGACCATAATACCCATTCCCTGTGGTGTTTTATAGCTCTATTTTTGTGAGTAAAAAGTTTGATTTTGTGCCCAACATTTGAAAAGTGTAAAATGAATGTGAAAAGCCAGAGAAATATAAACACATCCTTTCTCCCTGGTGGTAAATAGTGTGTAATCTGGTTAACTCACTGTGTCCGATCCCTGAATGAGAGGTCTATTAGGCAGTCTGTCATTAGAGGGATTACATGTGCTATTATCAGCCACAGTCTGGATACTCATACTGAACAGACTGGATTGATTCAATCACACACATTAATAGAGTGGATAGTGCGAGGACTACAGAACAGAATTTCAGACATTAATGGGTATGGATATAACGCTGATGCTCTTTGCTGCATTTATTAGTTACATGCTCACAATGATTGTTATAAAGCCCAGCATAAAGAGCAGAGATGTACACAAAGCAGAGAGTATGAGACACAAATGTGTTTGAGCATAAAGAATACTCACACGTAGCCCTAAATGTTATGACATTTGCCTTTCAGTGCTTTCCTGATCCAGATAACTGACCTTTCCCTTCTGGTTTCCTTGTCGATGAGCCAACAGAGGAGACTGCCATCTGAATGCATGGTCAAATTGAGCCTCTGTTACACTTATTTATTGATATCAACCTTAACACATCTCTCATGTTAACTAGCACTACACTGATGTTAAAATAACCTGAGAAAAAGATCTGAAATAATTAGTTTATAAAAGACTCCTTTTGAATAAATGAAAAAAGAGGCATAGATTCATCTTGAATTTAAATTTATTTTAAAAAAAAGTCAGCTTGTGTTGGCACTGTTTTGCTGTAAAATACAGTAAAATGGAATTTTAGTAACTGTTACTACAGTAAGTTTCTGTCTATAAAATAAAAAAAATGTCTTTCAATGATATATATTTTATTTTTATATGTTTTATATATTTGATTTAATGTTTTATTTTAATATTTAATTTATTTTTTAATATTTAATTTAATCATTTAGTTTTTTTTGTTATTTCAATGCAAAAATAAAAAATAAACAAAAATATAAATTAGAAATAAACGTATGCTGCAATGGCATGCTTTTCCCCTATTTTTCTTCCTTTTGTGATATGAAAAGGCTCGCCAAATGAAAGGTCATTACAGACCACTTTGTCCCATGGGCCCTGGTTCACTGTATATGGGAAGGGGACTTACAGTTAACCAGCTGACAGGTTTTTACTGTAGCATGTTTACATTCTTTGTCATTTACAGTGTATAGTATAAACCTGCATTAGAAATGTTCTATCCAATCACAGTGCAGTTATTCCGGTCGCATGTACAGCAAAGTTTAAAAGAAGAAAGACATAAACAAAGGAAGGAAACTGTGTTTTTGTGAAACTCACTGTACTCTCTAATGTGTAACAAACAACAGTGTCAGGGGTGTTGATGATAATGACGATGACAGCGGAGACCCCTGAGGGGAAACATCACCATGCTCTGACTCAAGGCTCAGACAGAGTGGGTCAGGCCCTGCTGATCAGCACATCACAGCTAACCAGCCTCAGGTTCCAACTGTCAGTCTCAGCGATCAGGAATAGTCTGATTTCACGTCACTGCGCTGCTTACACTAGCGTATATACCCTCTTTCTATTTATACTTCTGTGAAAACAGATACAGTATCAACAGTAACTCACATTCCATAATTATGTCGATCTCTCAGTGCTGTCTTGTCAATCTCTTCACTTCTTTCACCTTGCTGTAGACTTTCCACAGACTTCTGTTTTATACTGGGCGAATGATTTTATACTTTTACAGTATACTGTATTTTATATATATATATATATATATATATATATATATATATATGGGCTGTCAATTTAAGGTGTTAACTTACTTAGTTATGGAAAAATAAAATTCAAATTTTTTTAACGCAAATGAATGCACTGGCCCCGCCCCCAGACCTGTACGTCATCTTACATTTCATGTAGTTGACTGTTGACAAATGATGCAGGTGTAACGTGTAGCTGCTATTAACTGAAGCGCACGACGAAGGAGCAGAATCAACAGGGTTTTTAATCATAAATCCAGCAGGAAACAACATCAGCAACACAAATCAAAACATAACGGAGATCGGACAAAGACTGAGGACTTATAAACCTGAACCAAACAAAGGGAACTAATGAGATAATCATGGGCGTAAATTTCATTTTACAGTAGGGGGGGACAATAAACATAAAATTTCTCACGAGCAATTTTTGAAGGGGGACACAAATAATACAGTCAAATTGTACTTATAAAGATATGTCAACACAGTGGAAAACTTTGCTTCTATCATTACTGTAGCATGGAAACTGCATCATTATGGTTATTTTCAAAGTTTTTCTCTGGTTTAATGAAAAAGCAGATCCGGCTCCCTCCCTGGTTCTGAATCTGCCCCTTCCTCTACTCTCACTGTCTCAGAACAGACTGACTCCTGAAGCAGAAAAAAAAGATGTTTTCCATACTCATAATAACTAACCTGTTTACATTACACTTGTTAAATTGACAGATCATACTGTAAATTGGTGAGCCTGTAATGCTCATCTGCTGAACAGCCACAACTCTGAAAACATTAAAGAAATTGTTCACCCAAAAATAAAAATTCTGTCATTATCCCTTCAATAAAAGCTCAACACGCTTACCTGACACTGTACATCTGACTGACCCTGCTCTCCCTGTCCCTCAATAATTTCTGTCTCCTTTGCCTGTGAATGATATTGTGAAATTAGTATTTTCATATGCACCCATTCTTAAAGCCAAATTGCCTTAATATGTGAACTTTTTGTACTTACTTGGCGTTTAGGTGCACTAAAAAAAAAAGATCTTATGTCCATTTTCCTTTTCTCTGTCATTTTATCTAGTCTATGACACTGCAAGGCAAGGCAAGTTTATTTATATAGCACATTTCATACACAATGGTAATTCAAAGTGCTTTACAAAAAAGAAAGTAAAATAATCATAAAAAATAATCACACCAATAAAAACAAGGAATTAAAAAAAAAGGTTTAAAAATTGATTTAAAATTAAGACAGTTAAGAACAGAATTGATTATACAAAAAAAAAAAAAAATACAGTGGGGTCAGTTCGGACGTAGCACAGTGCTCATTTAGTAAATGCACAGCTAAACAATATGTGTTAGTTTCATAGGTTTACCATGCAGTCTATAAACACTATCCATGATACTACATGTTAACAATGAGTGACTTTTTAATTTTTTTCCTGATTTATACTGCAACATTGTCTCTGACAAAGTCACCACACATCTACATTAAAGAGTGGTGGTTATTTTCCAATGTAGTGCACTGCCTCCACCAACAAATGTGCAAGACATGTACTATGTTCATGTTCGTGCACTCAGTCGGTAACAGTGACCGATGCTTAAATTCTGTGTTGTACTTGTGATATGTGAACTGAATTTGGTGACAGAACAGTGTGTTACAGTGAAGTTATTGAATATTCAATTCAATTCAAATTGAATTGAATGTTATTGAATATTTATCATAATAAAAATTCATGAAAATCTAAAATCAGTTTTCCCCAAGAAAATAATGTTGTAGCTGATTGTCTGCATTACTACGATTGAAAAGCGGTGTTATTTGTGTAGTAACAACATTCGGTCATGAGTTATTGATCCGCGAAATTCGAATCTGCGAATCTGTTGCCAACTTTACTGAACTTAGTAAACTAAATGTTTAGCTTATCCACCGCGTGCACTGCACAAAATAGATGCTGAGGAAACGACTTTTTCCAACTGAATGAAAGCTGTGCACCTTTTGTGGCCAAAAGGGGTCTCAAATTCGATAAATATAGTGCCTAAATTTCACTAAAGTCACTAAGTTGTCACCGGTATGTGTGACACAGGACCTGAATATCAAGGATGGGTGGCTAATTGTGGCTGTTAATGTTAACATTATGCCAAGTCGACACAAATAAAACAATACATTGGAAACGGCTTTGGCGTGTTAGTTGCAGTGCACTATGCAACAAGCTATTGTAAACAAGCTAACGTTAACTAGATAAGTAACATTTTAATCGCTATATAGCAGATTCATAGAAAATTACATCGGTAATCAGCATTTTTGCCACAACTAATTTATTAATGAATCAACTACATTAAAGATAATCGCTTTATTTAAAGTGAATAAAATACCCTACTTACTGGAGTTCAACAACCACTAATGAACTGAGCCGCAGCCACAGACCTGACGTGTATGTGTGTAGCGCAGGTGAGATTAACGGGGAAAGCAGGCAGTGGGCCAAACCACTGTGAGGAAGGGGAGGGGGAACTCAACTGTTTCTAAATGCATTTTTTTTCTACTAACACAATTATTTTAGGTATACATACATATATATTTTCACAATAGACAGTGCGTTTTTTTTAATGATTTGGGGTAGGGGGGGGAAGTGAGACAACCCTCAGATGATGGGGGGGGGGAGACATGTCCCCTCCGTCCCCCCCGGGATTTACGCCCATGCACTAACACCTCATAGCATCAGTAACTTGACAACCCTACCTAGTACTGTTTTCCTCAGTGTTTGCAGTGTCTGCATAAAGGAGATGTGGTGCAGCTGCTCAAAGAGCTCGCCTTTGGAGAAGACTGTTTATTTTATACTGGAAAAATGTAAGTATTACTACTTAAAAAAGATGATTACCCTAGAATGCATTAATAGCTATTGCTAACTATTTTCAACACTACAATAATAATGATAAATGCTGACCAATATATACATAATTTGTTTTTACTGAAAATTATGTCTTAGTAAAACAAGCAAAATGTATTTTTTTTATATAATATGCCATATGTATGCATGAATATATTCACTTTGGCTGCATTTGTCTAGTGTATATCTCAATTTTCATTCAAGCAGTGAATTAATGCATGTTAATGAAATAATTATATTTTATTTACTGACAACAACAGGAAACATGAATAAATGAGTAAAAGAATGAATAAAAGTAACAATCACAAACGCATACATATACAAGTCAACAACACATAAAACAAAGCTTTATTCAAACTTATTGTTCTCACAATGTATTTACAGGCGGTGAACCCATATACTGCCATCTCAACACAGCTGTGTCAATTCTGCAGCTTTATTCTGATGAAGCAGCTGACCACCGTGTCCACCTTCACCTGTCTCTGCTGTCCATCACATCCCTCACTGCTGCTGTCAGACTGAATCTGATCATGGATGGGAAAGGGACATCGAGGCTGTCCTTGCCTGACTGCACGGAGAGGATGAGGAAGACCATGATGACGGCCCCTGAACCAAGGGCAGGAGAACAAGTGCTGGACAATCTGGCTATTGCTGTGTCTGCTCCAAACATTTTTGTGCCTTCTCTCCATGAACACCACTACCTGTAAAACATTTAAACAGAGTAAAACTTGAAACTTTGAAGCTTCTGAAACTCGGGTTTCATTAACTAATGTTGTATGACCAGAAACCAGCAGAACAAACTTGACCAAAATCACATCCTCAATGTCTTTTGATCTTTCTTTAGATGCTCCTGCTGGCTCACTGAGGATGAAGAGACCACAGCAGCATCCGGCTCAGATGAGGCATTAAAGGCCGGTGGAGTGATGGAGCGTCTCATTCATGGCACTGGACCATTTCCAGGATGCTGCTGTGGACTCTCCATCCTCACTGCTCACAGCAGTCTGTGGACATTTCAGATCCTGCAAAGATGCACAAATATAATACAAAACCAGTCATTTTAACAGCACAGTATCATTTGATTCCTGTATTAGAAGTAACAAAATTATCTTACTTTATATTTTTGTTTCAGGTTTTCCCCCTTTTTTCTCACAAATGCTGCCATCACCTTTCCTTGCAGGTCCTGCTCCACCACAGAAGATCTGCAGCAAAGGCACAGGAATCAAGAATCAGAAAAGTGCTGTAATAGCTCTGTTTGAAATTACAATAATTAAAATAAACTACAACTTAAGATTTAAAAGATGTTTTATTGATGTCAGCAGTATACTCACTGAGAGGCTTTGATGGCAGCATTCCTTCAACAGTCACTCTGCACCAGATAAACACACGTCTCATCTGTTCCTGTAACATCCAGACAAGATTCAGTCACCTCAGCGATTTATCTGATCAATACTATATTTACATGTTGAGGTAGTTGCTGATGTGTTAACAATTTATCCAGCACAAATGCTCCTTAATTTATCAACAATACTAATGGACAAATAAAACAGACTGTCTATGTAAATTCACTTTGCAGACATATGTGTGTTTTCTGGAGCTCCCCTGTTCGCTATACATAATAAAACATGTTTTTACAGAAAAATCACAAATATACTGTAACGTTACTGTCTAGCATCTTGCACCCTCAACAAGCTAACAGTTTACTCTACAGTAGCTTAACAAATGCGATTTTAACAGAAGGAACCATGTTTTGGTTTGTAATACACATTTGAAAACACCCTCGTCGCTGTTCTCCATCACGTTCGATGATGACGTATCCTCTCGCGTGGGCTTCTGGGATTGAAAAGTATCCCTCGATCGGCACTTCGGAGTCTGGGCGGGACGCAGTAGGCCATCCGGGGATCTCTCGCTTACTCTTTTATGAATACTGTGGTTTCGGACATACTACTCTTCTCACGTACCCATTTCGCCTACTATATAGTAGGTAAGTAGGCATATTCGAACGATACTTAAGTATACGTACGCCCGAATCTCGCGAGAAATAGTGCTCCATCCAGGTAAATCTCGCCTACTCTTTTGTGGATATTGAGATTTCATGCATACTTATCCTTCGCCTACTGCTTTTTGCCTACTAAATAATATGGAAGTATGCGGTTTCGAATGCAGCCAATGTGAATCTACGTCATGCCGTGTTGCAAGCTGGGGCGCCGCCACCATTTTGAGAGGATACAAATGTTGAAATTAATACGGATACCTGCTTATCTATTGTTTTGTTTTACTTTTTAAAAAGGAACAAATAAAATTATTTTACAACCCCTAGAGATAAACAGTTGTTTTTTGCCGCTTTTGAATCCATTCAGTTGATCTCCTCGTAGTCTACGTAGCATTTTAGCTTAGCTTAGCTAGACATTGAATGGATTAGACCATTGGTCATCAGGCTGACTAGAGTTTCTCATATAATTTTCCTATTTCAAACTTGAATTCTCTGTAGTTACACGTTGCCGCACATGAGGTAACAGGGCGTGAGTGATGATTAATGAAGCGCCTGAAAGTAGTCCCCAGCTAGGGAACTAGTTATGATAGAGCTGGGGACTACTTTCAGGCGCTGCGTAATATCACTGCGCCTGCTGCACTCATGGTACGGCAGAAAAGTTCCTTGATTATTACGCCGGAATGAGAATATAGTTCCTAGCCATATATGCCTAGAAAATCTCAACTTTTCATTTTCCGTCGGTCTTAGTGCACGATGTAACTACAGAAGAGTCAAGCTTTAAATAGGAAAATTATTGAAACTCTTTAGTCATTTTTGAGCGAGATGCTAATGGTCTAATCCGATTCAATGATTTATGCTAAGCTAAGATAAAAGTGCTACCGCCAGACCCGAGGATCGACTGAATGGATTCAAAAACGGTAAAACTCAACTGTTTAACTCTTAGGGAGTTGTAAAATGAGCCTATTTCCAAAAAAAGTGGAGTGTTCCTTTAAGTTAAATATTCACATTATTCATTGGATCGGTTGCAGGGAAGAGAAGCTATTTTATCGCATCGCATGATAATTAGATTTTTTTCTCTCTTAGGTTTTGTAGAATTTTGTTTACTTTGATCTGATTAGCATGAATACAGTGTCGCCCGCTGGACGCTCGCTGCTGCTTCAGCCGTCATATGGTAGATTTTCCAAATAAAGCGTTTGTTCAACAAGCTGACAGAAGTCAATCAATTTCTTTGTTGGAAACGTTTTAATAACGAAGTATAATTGTTGTTAAATATAATTTTTTCCATAGCCACGGAGGAGAATCATAGATTGTGGGTCACATTCATCAGACCCAGACACAACCATACTAATACTATGTTTATATTTATTTCAACAAATGCCAACTAGAATTTAATCCCTGGAAGCTTGAACAGTTTTGTAGCATTTTAAAATGCTGGCGTAATAAGACAAGATGCTAAAAGACATGCAGATGAGGCCAGAATATTGACGCAACTTGTTTAACACATTAAGTGTTAAAAAAATAAAAAAATATCGCAATGAAGAAAACGCTTATGCATTAAGACAGTATAAAGTTCATATTTTGGGTTCATCAGTTTTTCTGCAGATATTATGCTTTATTAGTAAGGTGTGTACAGAAAAATATCACTGTCGCGGTACATTAAGCATTCTTTATATGAGAGGAAAACGCTTAACGTATAAATAAACGTGTTGGGTTCATGTTTTGGGCTTATGTGCGTATCTGCACGTAGTATATGGTTTACAATTTTGTCTTTCACTGTCTTGGTACATTAAGCCACACGAAGCGTTATTTGTGTTAAGCCATTTAATGTCCCTGTTCAAGTTCGCTAATTCACAAGCTGAGTGAGAGTCATACTCACGAAGGTGATGTTAATTATTAAACCAAACAAAATCTAAACTTTCAAAAACACGCAGCAATATGATTCTTTTATTGAGTGACAGGCAGTGGGTTTAATCTGTTACATTATTAATAGATTTACTATCCGGCCTCTTCTCGTCATCTCCGCGACCTGCTTCCCTTGGGGTTTTTACACAGAGAAAAGGCGAAAAAATACACTGCATTGTCCAGTTTTCTCTCAGAACGAGTACCAGAGTTAATTTTGCAATTCTCAATGCAGCATGAATGAATGCACTTATCAAGATGGTGCCGCTGTGTTTGGATGCCGTCCAGATCGCTCCGCTCAGATTGTGCTTTTATTTATCTTTTTACTTACTTTTTGCTTTCTCTTTTTACACACATAACATCTGCACTGATCACTTACGACAAAAGAAAACTTTTGGACATGGGACACCGCTACACTAACCTGTTTCAGGACACTTTATCCCCGAATCCATCGTGGCCACTCGAAATTCTTCGATACACGGAGGAGAACAATGGTCACTTGAATAACCCCCCGAGGCGACAGATCAAGAAACACCGTGGGAAACGTGCTGGGATTCGCAACAGTCTGAGGAAAAGGGCTCACAATCCTCCTCTACCGAGCATTCTGCTCACCAATGTCCAATCCTTGGAGAATAAGATGGACGATCTTAGAGCCAGGATAAGTTTCCAACGGGACATAAGGGACTGTAACATCCTTTGTTTGTCTGAAACATGGCTCACGCCCTCGGTCCCGGACACTGCTGTAACGCCGTCTGACAACTTTTCTGTTTTACGGATGGACAGAACAGCCGAGGCCGGTAAATCCAAAGGTGGAGGAGTGTGTTTCATGATTAACAAGAAATGGTGTAATCC
>JAFVLL020003568.1:0-75673 GCA_021397915.2 Tor tambroides | reverse complement strand
AAAAAAAAAAAAAAAAAAAAAAACTTGAACCCAAGCTAGTAAATCCTAACACTTCAGATTCTACAACAAAACAGATTGCGACAGAAGGCTTTCATATGAAAACAGAACCACAAATCAAGACTACCTCATATTTTTGCTAACAGAAAGTCAGACAGTACTTTGATAGTTGCCTCTACTCGTCATTTGAATGTTGAAATCAAATGTTTGCAATCATCTAGCATGCATATTGCAAATACACTTCTACTATTGTTTACATTTTTATGTCCATACAAAATATGTCATCACATACAAATATTAAACTTTTTTTTAAAGAAATCATTAGTTAAACCACAAAATCAAATAAATGAGCATGGGATGCATTAAATATCCACTACCAAATTGGCTTCATAAACAATATTAAAGGTGTTTCTTCATATTTATCTTTCTCCAAACTAAGCACATTACGAATACTGCTTTAATTTGGAATCAATTGATAGATTTTCATCAGGATCACTTTTAGTCTTTTGTGAAATCCTTTTAACTAACAAAAGCAAGTTTTTATGACATGACCCTCCAAGAAGAAACTATTTTTTAGAAATGAAACAACAGCACAAACATTAATATTAATGATTCAGCTGATGAATTATTTTTGCGATTCTATGATGTTAGATAATTTAAAAAATATCAAAATTAATTTCAAACTGACAAAGCGAATGTAAGCTAAAACTCAACAAGAAATGATCAGACAAACTGCTTTGAACCAATCAAAAAGGCAGATCAACAAATAAGCCAATGGTTTGGTCTCAAGATAAGTCAACCAGTTAACCGGAGCCACATTTCTACCCCACTGGGAATCTTTAACCATCCTGTGCCAAGAGAGACAGGTTATACTTAGGATTTCCACTGAGAACCTCCTCTGCCTCACTACCTCGCTGCCCTGCAACCGCTGGGGTTAACAGTAAAACCCAATTACACAGACTTCACAAAATCCTCACTCTTCCAATCAACAGAACCCAGTCTGTTTTGCTAGAGCGGGTGTTTTTACATGTTCTATTTTAAAAACAACGATTTTTCCTCTCTCTCTTGATGAATCGGATGAATCGGGGGGTCTTATTTGCAGTTTACTTGGAAAATTTTGTGGTGGTCAAACATGAAGGGAAGCAAAAATTGCTTTTTTTGTAAGAACGTCCCGGGTTATTGATTTTAAAGGGGCAGAATAATGAATACTAGCCAAAACATCTTGAATGTTTTTCATATACGTATGGGCCAGTTTTAGGATGATTAAAAAGAACAAAGGACAGTTTTGCATGGAAAAACAAAGGCAATTTGCATTCCCCATGTGGGTTAAACTAATATTAATAATGACTCATTTCCAGTATGTTTGCATGCCGTGGTTAATATTCCAAAGAAACCATGCACAGCATCAACAACATGAGATACACAGTAACGAGTAACCAAAGAAGCCCCCCATACCAAACATGTCAGTGTTATTCCAACATGCGTCGTCATCTAAAATCACTTTTGTTTACTGGCAACCACATCACAGCGTCCCAACATATCCTACTAACCTAACAGTGACCGGCCCTACCCTGATAGCAATCGCACTAACTGTAATCACCCTTATCAACAGTATCTGTCGGTTACGTTAACCAAATAAAACAGATAAAAATCTGAGGCAAATCTTTCCAGCCTTCAGTGTCAAAGCGCAACAGATTTATCAAATCTATGATGGACTCTATTTACATTAGAGCTGTGAGACTACTAAAGTTGTACATAAACTGTGTTCAGGAAGATCAAACTCTTTTGAGACAATGAGAAGATCAAAACGTTACCAAAGCATTAAAAACCACAACTTGGAAGTTTTAAATTTACATTGAGTTTTAATCTCTCATGTCCAGTATGAAATCAAAATTATTAATGTTAATTTAAGGACTGGCAGACAGGATTAAATGGGGATAAACAACACTAAGGCTTTTAATATCTAATCTAGTCTATTAAAAACCTGTTGTTTTGTCACTTAATTTAACCAAGTCCTGTCACCAAAATCACCCATGCTCCTAACATGGTGGTGATAACTCAAATTTGATTTTCATAACTCTGCTAAATGTAGGTCTATACTTATAGGTGCACATAATGGCACTTGTAATACAATTAAACAATATTAGATCGCAATATTAACATAGATACAGTGGTAAAATAAAATACCAATGAAATTACTATTATAAATGGCAGTGTTAGCATGACCAAACTTGTTTTTGTTGTGTTCTTTGACTTTGCATAGCCAAAACACTCAACAGACACTCCTGTGAGACTTGTGTGTGTGTGTGTGTGTGTCCATTTCTTTTCGTTTAAGAAACATTTAAAGAGAACGAAAGCAGCAAAAACATGCAATGAAAAGAAAAGTAAGAGGTTTAAAAACAGCTGGTCTGGATTTTGAGCCGGTTTTCCTTCCATACATCACAAATGAAAGCTTAAAACACTCTGAAAGCAAAATGAAAGTGAAGGTTTCTTAGACAAGCAACATTTATATGATGATTTAATCCAAATGCATCCATATTAGTAGAATAACTTACTTTCTCCATGGCAAAGTGTAGAGAGGACCAGGACCAGACCACAAAACAAGGTCCAATATCGCCTCTGTCTGCTAGACCTCATTCCTGTACAAAAACAAGGCAAACACTTGTTTCAAAAATAAAGTAATTCAAAATATAGCAAAAGAGGGGAGACAGCTCAACCCTTCGAAGTGGATGATGCTTGACTCTTGAAGTCTTCTCAGTACAAAAATATCATCAAAGTTGGTTTATCCAGCTTGGTGCCTCCTTATGGAGGGGGTGAAAACAAAAACAAACTGATACAGAGCAGCTGGAAATAATCAAACAAAACCAATTTCTTCCATCTTCGTGGTGTTTTTGCTGGGATAAATGACCCTCCAGACACCCCAGCGAGATTATCCAGCAGACCCAGCCCGCTTTGCCCTCACCATGAGGCGGATTCACCCGCACTGATTCTCGCGCTGCTTAGTCGTGTTAAATATTATTTTTGACAGCTTTTCCTCATCGATATATGTGAAAATAAGCCAGAAAAACACGTCACGGCTTGATAATCCGCAATTCCCTGCTCCATGTCGTGGGAAAATTTGGAAAAACACGTTGTAGGTCTCCTCGCAGGCTGGTTTTAGCTGTAGTCCAGTGAAACCCGCTTAGATCCGCTGGCTAAAACAGTCTGGACGAGTGTGCGTTTGTGTGTGTGATCTTCATCAGCTGCAAAAAGCCTAGTACTTCTCATCCAGCGTTCTCAAAGGCCTAAAATCGGTGGAGAAACTCAGAAAGATGCCAAATAATATCCGTCCAGGCTTTAAAATGGTCTCTCTCTGCCTCCCACCATCTTCAGTCTGAGATTTCAGACCTTGATTTTTCCCTTCAAGGCGCGCGCAATGGAGGACACAGCTGATGTGTGAAGGATCGGATCTGTGTTCATTTAGGAGATGGGAAGGATGTAGAGTAGATCCTGTAGTCTCTCTCCGTTGAATTGACGCTGTAAACAAGGCTCGATCTCTCTCACACACACACTCATGCACTCACACACATAGTAGGCTAACGTTACGTTGGATCAAGGTATGAGGGAAAAACCGGACCGGTTCACGCACAAGGAGAAAGGATTGGGATCTGATTTTGGAGGTTGCCAGGACTGGTGAAAACACTTGAGTGCTACTGGCTGTGTCTCAGTAGTGCATGTTAGCGCGTCATGGGAGAGCGCTGCACTCTTGTCAAGTGAAATATTTATTTAGGCTATTTATTATTTATTACAATTATAGTCACACTTGGCTCTGAAACCATTTTTAGTAAGAAGTTGCTGGTAAATTTCACAAATAGCACATAGTATTTTTTTTTAACTTCAATAATCTTTGTTTTATTTGCAACTTTAAAAAAATATTTTTTTTACAGTGTATACCCAATTATATAAAACAATATTACAATATGACATACTGTATGGTTACATTTTCTTACAAAAATGGCACTCTTATCATAAGGGAAAACAATGTTTTTTTGTATTTATTTATTTTTGTATTTATTTAAAACTACTTGTTTGATTATTCATTTATTTAAATTACATTCACACAGAACAATAAAAAAAAATCATATTTTTTAAGAGATAATAATATTTACAATATTTATTTATAATAATATGTATTATTTATATTTCTTATAATTATTATTATTATTATTATAAAAAGTTATTATTTTTACATTTATTTATTTATGTTACATTCACACAGAACAATAAAAAATTCATAATGTATTTTTTAAGAGATAATATTTACAATATTTATTTATAATAATATGTATTATTTATATTTCCTATAATTATTATTATTATTATTATTATTATTATAAAAAGTTATTTTTACATTTATGTAAATTTATTTATTTATTTATTTATTTATGTTCATTCACACAGATTAACATATCAAATTTTCATATATTTTTCCTACAATTCCTACTAGTCTCAAACACAGTAAACAGCAAGTTTATTGTCAAGCCTCTTTGGGGAATCAGATGCAGCACTTGTAATTTAGTCTCACTGTAATTTTGTCTCACAAAGCACACACTGTGCTGCTGGTGGGAAACACTCATGCAATGTGATGTCATTGGATTCATCCATAATTAGTGCAAACTCATATAGCATGATTTTGCATTATTTAACAGTATTAAATACCAAATATATTATTTAAAAAATATAAACAATTTAAAAAATTGAGATAAAAAGCCAAATGAAACTTTTAATCCAATTAATTCTTTCTTAACAGTAAAATAAATGTTGCATTATTTATGTAAACTAGTTATGTTACATTGGTCATTATTTTCTTTAAAGAGCTCTTGGGTTAGTTTTCCATCTTTGGTTGAGGTTGTCAGTAGCTACTAATGTCAGTCTATTCTTCATCATTGAGTCATTCCACAAATAACAGCTGGTTTGAGTTACTTACTGAAAGCAATATTAACTCAAAACCAAAAGCAATGACTTTGGGCTATTAGACAGATTATATTCATTTAACATGAATTGAAACATCATAATGAAGAGTTCCATTAAGCTGAGACACAGCAAAATATGAGAGTAAACGAATGACACATCCTCTACTCATACCCTACATGTCTAGACAAGGAGCGCACAGACACAGTTTTAGGAAAATGTTCATATTGTAAGTAGGTGCTTCTGGCCTGGTCTTAAGGAATAGTTCACCAAAAAACAAAGTTTTCATTTCAAACCACTGCTTCAGGCTAAAATACAGGTGTAAAATATGAGAATACAGGAGTCGTGGGTTACCTGTGGATTATTGTGATGTTTTTATCAGCTGTTTGGACTCTCATTCTGACGGCACCCATTCACTGCAGAGGATCCATTAGTGAGCAAGTGATGAAATGCTACATTTCTCCAAATCTGTTCTGATGAAGAAACAAACTCTTGGATGGCCTGAGAGTGAGTAAATTTTCAGCCAGTGTTGGGTGTAACTAGTTCCTAAGTAATTAGTTACTGTAATTTTCCCTTGAAAAAGTAAAGTAAGGGATTACTCTTATTTTTTCTGTAATTTAATTACAGTTACTTCTTATGTAATTGAACTTAATACTGTGTATAGACTGTAGAACATTTATATATAATATACAATAGTGGATTTAACATCAAAATTTAAAGTCTAACCTTAAAATGCATGCTTTTTATGTGCTCTTCTCACTTTAAATACTTTGGTGAGTTAATAAGAATATTGGTAACACTTTAGTGTCCTGTCCTCGCTATTAACTAGTTGGTTATTACCACGAATATTACTGGGATATTGGCTGTTTATTATGACTTAAAAAGCACATATTAATGTCTTATTCTGCAAGACCTTATTCTAAATCCTTAATCCTACCCAATTCTTAAACTTAACTACTTTACTAAGTATTAATAAGCAGTAATTAGGAGTATATTGAGGCAAAAAGTCATATTTAATAGTTAGTTAATAGTGAGAATTGGACCCTAATCTAAAGTGTGACCAGAATAATGTGTGTAGTTGTCTGTTATTTATTTGAAAGAATTAAAAGAACCATTTCATGTCTATCCTTGTATCATTAACTTGTCAAAATATAGGATTTAGAAAGTAGCTAGTAATTAATTACTTTTTAGAGTGACTTACCCAACACTGTTTTCAGCCAAATGTAATTTTTTAAAACTATTCCTTTAACGATCTCACTGAATGAAACTGTCATCACTTTTTATAAAACAATATATTTTATAATAATATAAAAATTACATTAATAATATTTTTGAGTGTGTTAGAGCATCTCACAATATTTAAAGTTAATTAACAGTTTTCTGCATATGCTTTGAAGTTGTGGCAGAGCTTGTAATAATGGACATATTAATTTGGTTATCTAAATTTTGTGCTTTGAAAATATAAGCAAATGAAATTTATTTATGACATGATGATTCATACTAATTTCATCAAATACGAGATCTAATTTAAAATAAACTTCTTTTAAGTATTTAATAAAAAGCCCTAGACATTTTTTTTTTTAAAAAATAACTGGCTGAATTCATCAGTTGCTCCACAGCGTTCAAAATTCACTAGATTTTCCGTAAAACGATTATCATGGAGTGATTAATATCAGCCGAGGAAATTCATATCATGCAGATGTCTTGAAGATTAAAAAAACAAGGAAAACCTGAAGCACTTACACTTATTCAAATGCAATGTTCAGTGTAGACAAATTAACCATGACTCTGAACACCGAAATGTATATCAACCATACCGCCTTATAAAATGTGTGAAAAACAAATCTATTTTGGAATCACTTTTTTGGGCTTAGAAATCTATAACCCCTTAAATCTCAGGAGGAAAAGTGTGAAATCTTATCTGTAATAATGTACATTGTACAAATTTATTTTGGTACTTATTGCTTTTTCTCATAACACCAAACAAAAAACAAAGAATAAAAACTTTGAAAAGACACACAGAGTAACATACAGTTACACACAACATACAGGTGAACCAGCAACAAATTTATAGGTCTTGCATAAGTTCGTATTTATACATATTCACAACATATACATTTTAAAACAACAACATAAAATATAAATATATAAAATGAAACAAAATACGACTTTAATTTACAATAATAATTTAAAAATATGTCTAAAGTAAAACAAAATAAATTAAAAAAAAATCATTAATACTTAGAAAACATTGAAATGTATTTGAAAATAATAATGTAATAAAATCAAAAACACATCCAATAAATAAATAAATAGTGCATAAAAATAATCATGAATATTTTCATCCTTCCACATTATGTTGTCCAAGACAATAATACAGTAAATCATTTTCAGTAAATCATAAATCAACAACAAAACAATAATCACTTAAAAATAAATAAATAAAAAATGCACAAATATGAATACTTTCAGTCCTCCACATTGCAGTGTCCATGAAAAAATAATAACTTAAAAAAACATGTGAAAAAAAAAAGAAAAAAAAAAGACAGGTATTAAAAAAAGATAAATAAAAAGTGCATTTCAGACAAAATAATAATTAAATAAAATCAATAAAAAGAAAAGATATAGATCTATATAGACATAGATCTATAAATATATATATATATATATATATAAATAGAAAGTGCATTTCTATGATTATTTTTAAGGCTTCCACATTACTCACGATCACTAACAGGTCACAGATTTTGGAGTATATTAGGTAGAGACATTCACCAGTAAGCTAATGGGCATAATTCCTTTCAAAATAATCCAAAACCAATTCTTTTAGACATACCAATTTATAAATAGTACAATTAACTGCCTTCAAGTGCTGAAGATCATCATTTAGCCCTGTGGCTGATACAGTCCGTTTTCAAACAAACAGGAGACAGAGCAAAGCAAGCTCAGGGTTTGTTTGGATGTTGGTGGTCCTTTCTCTAATGAAACAAGAAAAGCCCTTTTGCCGAAGTATAGTCTGTGACAGTCTTGATTATCAGCATAATTACAGAGCTCTTTCGGCCCAAAGAGGAGAGCACAAAAGAACTGTGTTAACGCGGCACAAATAACTTGATCCTGGCACACACATTTAAGTCCTTGTCACATTTGGAAAATTATAGGGAGAGAGCACACATACACCCATTAAACAATGGACTGTACATCCACGGCCACCCAAGACTCGAACCAGCGCAAACTGTACCATCTCCCCACCCCTCTCCACCCGCTCCATGTTTTGCCTGTCCTCTTGCATTTGTTAAATCCTCATAAACCGTCCCCATACAGCCCACCTACCTTGAGCGCCTCTCGTCGCTTTAATTCTCTCTCTGCACTCAAGTAGAAATAAATGTGTTTGCCACCAGCGGGTCACACATGCTAATGAGCCACTGTTTGTTTTTGAGGAGGAATGGAATTCGGGATGAGATGGGAAAAGGGGTGAAAAATTAGAAATGTGCCCCAATCCAAATATCTCCTTATGCTCCTAAAAATAAATGTTGCTTATCGACATCAATGGTTCCACAAAGAACCTTTATTATTCAGGGAACCTTGACATTCCAGAAGAGCTCCTTCATAATGGAAAAAGATTCTTTTAGATTATTCAAATGTTCTTTGAACTAGTCATGTACAAACTGCAGCTAAATAGTTGTCAGTTCAACTTTTAGTGCTTTAGTTAACGTCTTGCAATTGCGAGTGTACATCTCTCAGTTCTGAATTTTCAGTTTACATCTTGCAGTTCTTTTTTCCAGTTTTCTTGTAATTGCGAGTTTACATCTTGCAATTCTGACTTTTCTGATTTTTCTGAACTCTGCCTTTACATCTCACAATTCAGCCTGTGTGTGTGTGTGTGTGTGTGTGTGTGTGTTTGTGTGTGTGTTTCCTCCACAGAATAAAAAATAAAAAGGGTAATTGCAACTTTTTATCTCACGATTTTTTTCTCAGAATTGAGAGTTTATATCTCACAATTGCAAAAATAACTGTACATGCTATAGTTTATATCTCACAATTCAGTTTTTTTTTTCACAAGCCAGTTTTTTTCACAATTCACAATTCTGACTGTTTTTAGAATTTTGAGTTTACATCTTGCAATTTCAATTTTTTTCTTAGAAATATGAGTTTACATCTTGTAATTCTTTTTTTGTTTGTTTGTTTCAACCACAAAATTAAAAAAAATAAAAGGTAATTGTGACTTTTTATCTCATAATTCAGATTTTTTTTCTCTCTGCAGTTGCATGTTATGTTTATATGTTTATGTTTATATATATAAATACCTTGCCACGTGTACTGCGTTAGGCTAACCGAGATTTGTCATTTGCACTTACATATTGTTGCTCTTTTGTTAGTTTTGATTGCTTCTATTGTCCTCATTTCTAAGTCACTTTGGATAAAAGCATCTGCTAAATGACTAAATGTAAATGTATATGTGAGTATAAATCTTAATAAAAATCATAATTAACAGAATTGTGAAACATAAACAATTATCTTTTTTTTTTTTTTATCCCAGGGCAGAAACAAGCTTTTATACATACACAAGACTCATTCATGTTGCCAGAACTTGCTAGGAATGAATGAATTGAACTGAATTGATTGAATTAATGAATGAACGAATGAAAACATAAATGACAGAATTGTGAAATATTAATAGTTGTCTTTTTTCCCATGGCAGAAACAAGCTTTCATATATATGAGACTCTTTCATTTTGCCAGATCTAGATGGACAAATAAATAAAATAAATAAATAAATGCAAAATAAAAAAATCAGAATTGTGAGATATAAACAATTATCTTTTTTTTTTATCCCATGGCTGAAATAAGCTTCCATATAAATGAGACTTGTGAAATTTGTGTTGCCCAGATCTTGCTAGACAAAAAATAAATAAATAAACACACACACACACGCGCATACGCACACGCACGCACACACACACACACACACACACACACACACACACAGGCCCATAATTAATGTAAGTAAATTCAAATGCTTTATATATAAAATAAGACCAAAATATGACAACCTGCACCTGCTCAATTTAATTTAACACAATAACACCAATTTAACACTATAAACTTCACCGCTTTGTGAGCCAAGACCAAAAGCACTTATATAATAGGTGGATATGGCAACACATTAAGAAAGCAAACAAGACGACTCTGTTGATGGTGGTTTAGTTAAAATTGCAGAACCTAATGAATCTTTGGTCAGTATGATGTTACTCTGGTCAAAAAGAGTGGATATTGCAGTGGTTACCAAGGAATCATCACAATTTTGAATTGTGTTGCACACAAACACTAAACAATAATTTAGGGGATTCACTCCTGTATTTAAAAGCGCTGTCACTCCTGAAACTTTACAGTATGTGACCTAAGAAAATTATGTCTTTTTTTTACTGAAAATTCTGTGGGGAAGCTAAAATGCTTCTTATATGGCACTGCTGCGACAGCTCCTTTTCAGAACCCTTATTTTTAAGAGTGAATCAAACACAAAAAAACGCAACTCTGAATTAATGGAAAGCTTTGGCCTTTGTGCTGACCCATATAAGTAGTGTATTATGAAATGCCTTACTAAGAATCTCCTTGAGAATGATTCTAGGGAGTTTTTTCCCTTCTTTCCAGGAATCAAGTGAGCAGTCCGACTGCGGCAGGCGAAGGCAAAGATTAGTAATCCTGTCATATCTGAAATATATATAACCAGGCTGACTGATTGTTGGCTAAACAACATGTTGATATTTTAGTTATGGCGCAAGTTGTGGGTCATCTGGATATCAAAGGATTGTAATCAAGGGTTCCCCTCACAAAAACACTTCAAACACTACACTTTTAGTAAGATGGACTGTACAGTCGCTGGGCCAACAAGTATTATGTTGTAGGGATGCATAGTATTACACTTCAGACTGCATTACACTAATGCAATTTACTCTGCAGCAAGGCGTGATTCGTAATACTGGCATGATGACAAACCAAAGCACTGGAACAGAGTCCCTTCTAACCCAACAAGGCTTTATAAAAATCACTCTGGAACTAATTTAATATTATGTTACTAGTCCAATGTAATAAATTACAATTTGTCCCACATACTTATTTGTAGAGACTTGGCCAAGTTTTATTCTAAGTTAATTTGTTAGTCTTGCCAGCAGAGGGCGCCACAAAACAAATTTACAGCCTTCAAAACAATGGACGGATGTAGATTTGTTAGACAGACAGACAGACAGACAGACAGATAGATAGATAGATAGATAGATCTTTTTGAGATTCTAATTACCTTTATTTTATTTTAAAAATTAAAAACATCTAATGTAAAATATTCCTAAAATATGATATTCTTATCATTTTAGTTTAATTATTTTTGTAATTATTTGTGTCAAAAACAATTCTTATAAATTACTATAACTTTGTAATATATATTTTATATTCTCATATTAAAATAAAAATTAATTTAAAAATTCAATTCAATTCAATTCAGTTCAAGGGAATGGAACTGTTCAAAAATATCTAATGTAAAATATTCCTAAAAATATTACATTCTCATCATTTTAGTTTAATTATTTGTGTCAAAAACAGTTTTTATCATTAATTATTACTTTTTAATATATATTATATTCTTAAATTAAATTAAATGGAACTGTTAGAAAGAAAGAAAGAAAGAAAGAAAGAAAGAAAGAAAGAAAGAAAAATGCCAATGGTAGCATAGTCTTAATGAAATCATTAAATTACATTTAAAGTAAATTATTATAATCTTACATTTGAAAGTAAAGTTATATATTTTATAACACTGTACAAATCTTATTAATAATGATTTTGAGGGTGTTTACTTTAATTAAAAGTGTTTCAAAGACTTAATGTTCATATCTGGGTGGTTTCCTGATATTTGTTTTTTAGAGATTCAGCTCTTTTCTATCACTGTAAAAAAAATGTTTCAAAAAGTTGTTTCAACTTAAAATAATTTGTTACCCCGGTGACTTAAAATTTTTAGTTTAGTCAACTTGAAATTTTAAGATCCTCAATGTTAATTTAAGGGACAACTGGAATATTTTAGTTGACTAAACTAAAAATTTTAAGTCAGCGGGGTAACAAATTATTTTAAGATGAAACAACTTTTTTTTTTCTTTTTTTTTTACAGTGATTACAGCACTTAGCTACAGCCCCCAAATTCGGCATTCAAGGAGTGCAGATATTTGCTCCAAACACAATGAAATATTTGACTTTTGTGAAACTTTGCTTGTTTTACTCTGGTTGAGTCTGTGTGCTGCTTGATGACACACAATATTTCATAATTAGGCTTCTTATCACTGTAAAAAGTGATAAGTTGACTCAACTTAAAAAATTTGAGGAAACCCATTGCCTTAAAATTATTAAGTAATTAATAATAAAAAAAAGTATAAGATAAGTGAATTGTCAATTGTCACTTAACTTTTTTTTCAATTATTATTTACTTAATAATTTTAAGGCAATGGGTTTCCTCAATTTTTTAAAGTTAAGACAGCATCACTTTTTACAGTGACAGGATGACAGAAAGAAATCTGTCTGTTTCATTGCTCACTTGGATTTCAAAATGTCAAGAAGAGCTGGTTGTTTTTTAACTTCTGGTTTAGAGTTTATGCTGTAAGTGTTCAGTGCTGCAGTGAATTAATTCCCATGTTAATCACTACTTGACCATCAAACGAGCTGTATATAAACTCCTAAAAAGACACTGTCATACATTTTTGTATTCGAGGCATGTAAGTAATATGAAAGGCGTTCTGAATTCAACAAAAGGATATCTTACTTAAAACTAAATATTTTCAAAAACATGTTATGTTACAAATCTTTCTTTGTCATTAGTGTTCAGTACCTTATACACACATTTCTGCTGGACCGATTCCCATAAATTGCATTGCAGCCAGTCAATCAGTTTAAAGTTTACACGTTTTAGAAAGCTCTTGCCTTTTTTGTGTACAAGATACATCAGACGGCCGGTCAACAAACTGTGGGCGGTACATGGGTGTGCCGTCTGAGACCGAGGGTCTATTTGACAGCGCTTTATCTAAACACTCCCTGTAATGTATCAAAGGTCACCGAAGGTCAAGTGAACCTGCTGTTGCGCCTCAGATCTCCTGAAAAGCATAACAGTCGTGCAATCAGTGCAACGAGGTGCAATACTTGATCTGAAAACAGCAGTGGGCCGGCCAGGCCACCCAGCACCGCTCAGTGGGACAGGTGTCCATGAACTTCTCAGCTGTGTACATCAATGCCATCCGTCTGCCAATGAGCTCTAGTTTGGATATTCACTAAATAAAGGAATTTGCTGGAGACATGACCTGTCATGTTGTGTGGTGAAAGGATTTTTTTTTTTTTTTTTTTACCACTGTGTGATTATATGCCAAATCGGTTGTGCAGATCACTCCGCTGTGGCGACCCCTGATAAAGGGACACTTTAATATTTAGTAACACTTTATTAACATATTGGCTGTTTATTAGTACTTATAAAGCACATATTCTGCATGACCGTATTCTACATCACTAATCCTACCCAATACCTAAACTTAACTTCCTTGCTAACTATTAATAAGCAGCAAATTAGGAGTTTATCGAGGCAAAAGTTGTAGTTTGTTAATAGCGAGAATTGAAATGAAATGTGACCATATTATTAATATTAATAATAATAAAGCATATTTCTGTTTGAAAATATTTTTAATGAATTTAAAATAAGTTCTGTGCAAAATATGTGTTAAATATACTGATGGACCTCTAAAAACTCTTCTTTTTTTAAAATATTGCAGACCATACTAAATAAATAATTTTTAATTCTGACAGACCCTCCTAAATTTAAATATTTTCAGATTTATTTAAAAATAATAAAATAAAATAAAACTTTAAAAACTGTTAAAATATTAAGTATGATATTAAGGCAACAAAATGAAATGATTATTTCTATAATTATAGTATGCTATGCTATTTATATATACATAGGGATTCTTAAACTTTTTTAAAAATATGATGATCCTCTTCTGAAGGACCCTCTTTCTAAATTTAAAATATAAATGTAGGCAACTACATATACATACATATATATATATATATATATATATATATATATATATATATATATATATATATATATATATAAAACATTTATATTATGAGAAGTGTGATATAAAGAAAAAAAATTAAATAATTATTTCTATAATTAAATAATTGGCTTTTATATTTTCTTGCTACTAAAGCAAATTGTTAAAATAGTTTGTGGAAATATTGACTTTTTATTTGGTTGACAGCATATCTGATATTAACATATCACTGTTTGCACAATACTATATGCAGATTTTTTTTTAAATAAATAAATGTATTAAATTCTAAATCAAACCTTCAAATTTGGAGAATGTGAATAATAATAAAAAAAAAACATGTGAAAGCCCTAAAAACACACAACCATATATCATAATGATATCAAACCCAACACAAATCCCCTCAATCAGTCACTTTAAAGTAAGCAGTGCACACAGAAATAGGTGGTAATTGTGGTACAAAGAAGTGAACAGACTCTTTCAAACATAGAATAGTACAGTACATAAACAGAGAACAAAGCAAAACAACCATTACGGTATTAGCAACTAGGCTTATTAGTATATTATTGCAAAAGCTATACAAGCTATTATATGCCACATACTTTGCTCTACGGTTCACAAGAGTTTTGTCCAGCTCATGGGATTCGATTAATCCATGGAAATTAATAATGAAAAACAGGAGAGAAATGTTTATAAATTCAAAACTCCGTCTGCACTAACTCATCGCCATTCACTCTAGCGCACACAATCCAAGAGAAAAAGAGCGCCACAATAAACTACAGAACTTGAAAGACAAGGCAATGAACACCAGCTGTTCACGCTCTCATTTAGACAGGTCAGAAATGAAATTTGCCTGGTGGGCCCACTAAACTTCTGATCAAACCGTATCGCTCTCTGAGAAAAGTCCCGCGGCTAGAGTCACTTAGTGAAAGAGGTTACATAACACACAATAACAGACACAGTGCCAGCCGTCAATAACTTCAGAGGTCAGAGGGAGAAAGATGTGCTTGCTCTAATCTGCTCTCAGAGGTGAACAGAGTCAGGCGAGGTATTCTAAGGGTCCAAATGACCATCTTGCATTCATTTTCACACAGGAAATGAGATTCATGTGTTTTGAGGCCAAGGTATTTGAACTTAACCACCGTGAACCACAGAGACCAAAATGTTCTACATTTTCCTGTCAGTGGTGAAATTCTTTAGTGAAACTAACCACACAAATTCTGTCACAATCAGCACATTTCTTTTTCAGATATTTACTGCCATTGTTTTATTTTTCATACATACAAAGCATAAGACATTAATGTAAGAGACAGGAATTCTGGCATTATTTATGCATCCTAGTGTTATTTTAGTACCATTGATATATATATATATATATAGCGGCCTTATGTCTCACTTGGGATTATGTCTCACAAAGAGGATTAAGTAAGTATATATATATATATATATATATATATATATAAATAAAATTTTAGTTAAAGGTTTAGTAATTTTACTGTGTTTTTGCCATTATTTTTTTTATTTGTCTATACAGTTATTAATGTTTATTTATTAGTTTTAATTTATTTATTTGTAGTTAGTTTAGTACTTCAAGTTAAACTAAATGAAAAAAAGAAATAAAAATAAAAAGTTTGCATTTTCAATTTAAGATTTAATAATTTTTCTGTTTTTGTCATTTATTAGTTTTTTAAATGTTTATACAGATTTCATACATTTCTATTTACTAGTTTTAGTTTAATTAGTTTGAGTTTTTTTTATAAAAAAATATGAGAAATAAAATAAAATGTTTTACATATAATATATATATATATATATATATATACTATTTCAGTCCAAATTAATTTCATTCCAAGTAACATTTTTTATGTTTTTAATTTTATACACACACACACACACACACACACACACACACACACACGTTTCACTATCCTTGTGGGGACTTCCATAGGCGTAATGGTTTTTCTGCTGTACAGACCGTATATTCTGTTGCCCTACACCAACCCTACACCTAAACTTACCCCTTACAGGAGACTTTTTGCATTTTTAGATTTTCAAAAAACTTCATTCTGTGTGATTTATGAGCTTGTTTACCCGTGAGGACCTCAATTTAGGTCCCCACCGTGACACGAGTCCCCATGAGTCTGTGTGCATTCAGGTTTAAGTCCCCACCGGGATATAAAAACAGGTACACACACACACAGGTTTACGTTTTTCAAGTAACATTTTTGTATATATTTTTAATTACATTTTTTTTTAAATAACACTGAACATTTTTAATAACACAAATTTTTAAAAAAAATATTTTTTATTGACACTGACTCATCTTAAAACCTGTATTGCTCTATCTTGCTTTCTTCTGTGGAACACAAAATATTTCAGTATTCCAATAATTAATATTTCGAGTTTCATGGTTTTTTGTCCACTCGATTAACTTCAATGGGGTCCAAAACTTCTGCCAAATAAATGGGCATAGAAGAGACCATCTAATTAAAGTACCACGACCAAGCACTTTTTGTTTTAATGTGAGGGCTGTATAAATCTGAAACTGGCAACACTGAAGTACCGTAATATACTGGCAAGGAAAAAGTGTTTGGAAATGTGACAGTCTTTCTGAAGAAAACAGTGAAGAAATTTGTGAAAATCACCCATTGAGAATTACCACTTCTGTCATTATTGATTTTATTTATTTATTTTTATGAGTGACCTGTAAATTTATAACATTTGGTTCTTCTTACTAAGTATACACGAAATAGATCGTGATTTATGGCAAATTGCTCAAACTTCCTGTACTTTAGAAATGAGGAAAAGTTTGGACAAGTAAAACAAGCAATAACAAAGTATCTCAAAATGAACCTCAGACATATGCTTCCTACATAACCTTAGTGAAAGAAATTCACTAAAACATAAACTGAGGTACATTTAGGTATTTGTTTTTTGCATGTAGTGCCTTTTCAAGCCTTAGCTTATGTGTGGATTTGATGCAAACTGTCCTTTCATGTTAGCCACTTAAAGAGTGTCTTTAAACCTGTGATATTTTGGTTATTGCAGTTTGAAACACATAACAGCAGGACTTGCAGGAAATTGCTTTTCTTTGCAGACAACATCCCTGGAGATGCTTTACAACTCCATCACCAGTTAATAGAGGTAGAATACGATCTCTAACCTATATTAGCTGCAACACTTTAGTATGTGCAACGATACATATTCACACTTCAAAACTTCATCAGACAATTCCCGTCAGATTTCGAGTTAAAGTTATCATAACTCGTTTGAATCATTTCCTGAAACAATATGAGGCTCACTTGGTTGTGGACATTTCCATCAAGACTTTCTCTCTTGTTTATCTGCTTGGCATTCCATGCGCACTGCATTTCAGCTGAAATGGTTTAATGTATCCTGTTGGGAAAACACTATCACATGCATACTGTGAACAGATGAGTTTCTATGAATTTCAATCTGCTTGTTAATTTTTGCCATAAATTCCACCCTGATCTTTGTTGCATTTTAACATTTAATGTACTCTTTAACATTTGCATTATTCATTTAGCAGTTCATCAAAATATAAATGACTTTTACTCAGCAAGGATGCGTTAAATTGATTAAAAGTGACAGTAATTTCAAACAAATGCTGTTCTTTTTGAATTTTCTATTAAACAATTAATCCTGAAAAATATGTATTGCAGTTTCCACAAAAATATCAAGCAGCACAACTGATTTCAACATTGATAAAATAAGTAATGTTTCTTGAGCAGCAAATCAGCATGTTAGAATGATTTCTGAAGGATCATGTGACACTGAAGACTGGAGAAATGATGCTGAAAATTCAGCTTTGCATCAGGAATAAATAACACTCAACTACAAGTTACATTTAAATAAAAAACACTTATAATATTCACAATAGTAGTGTTTTCACAGTATTTTTGATCGAATGATTGCAGCTTAAGGACATAGATGTATGTAGAGTATGTATATAATTGCACATACTTGATTTTGAGCAAGTAATAAACTTCATCTGTTTTTGGTGTATTGATGATTATGTTTTCCTAAAGGGAAGACAAACAGTGGGAGACTTTAATGTAATCAAATCACATCCAAATTACCTTTCAAGACTGATGATAAAGAGTATAATGGCAGCATAATGAGCATTTCAATTTTGCATTTTTGTGCCAAAAATACAAAACATAGCCACAGGACAGAAATCTAAATATCTCTTAATTTACTCCTGAGAAAAGCACCTTTGTAATATCCAATGTGCCTCCGTTAGAGGTCTCAAACTGTGCTCATTAAACATAAAGCAGTCTATGAAAAAACATAACAATAAATGCTTCAGAGTGATCATATTTTCCTCCTAAAACCCCTCGACAAACGTGTGTGTGTGGGTGGGGGGGGGGGGTTTGGGGTGTGTGTGTATATATGTGAGAAAACCTGAGCTTCGTTTTGCCCCTCCTCCCAAATGAGAAGGAGTGTGTGTGTTTGTTTTTCCCATCAGCCTCATCATATTCACCGACTCTCCCACTTCTGTGACTTTCCCTATGGATACCTGGTATGTGCACTTTTACTCTCTTCTGTTTGTCAGTCGAGCATGTGTGACTGCGTTTATGTGATTAGACTTTTATTTCACACAAGAACTAAGAAGTCGTCTTTTTACAAAAGCAAGAGAACTGCTGCAAGATTTCTGTGCATGCATGGCTTTCCAGACAGAGTGATTTAGCATATGGTCAACGGATGAGATGGCTTTCTTTGGTTTGGACTGCAGTGTGGGTGTTTCATATTTTAGAGGGTAGCAGAGAATTAGTTTATGTATATTTACTTACCCTCAAATAACTTCCAGGTGGAGACGGTTGTACACAGTAGAACGAAAGGCTTAAAGCTGTCAGACGCAAAATGGTTTTACAGCTGAAAGGTGAGAGCAAAATATTCATATCAATTTGAGTGAACGAATTTGTGTATGAAAAACAATAATATGCAATAAAGGCTTTGGCATACCTGTTAAGATCAGTTGAGACCAGCATGAATTTCCATACTGCTTTATGTCCAGATCCAGATGGTGGAATAGTTTGTAAACTGAAAATTATTTTTTAAAGTGTGGCTATGCAGAGTTCAGTTTACAAGAAAATACCTGTTCAGTCTACTTTAATATTTCACATTTAATTCAGTGTGTTATTTGCCATTTCTTTGTAATTAGTTGTGAAATATAATAGCAATTTCTTAGTGAAAATTGTTGCAAAGTAAATCCAAAGCATTTTTTTTCTTCATTGTGTGATGGTCATCAGCAAAACTGCAGCTTTGGTTAGCAAAGAATTTTTGCTGGTTAAGCTAGTTATAAAGCTATAAAAAAACATTTAATATAATTAATTTATAAAATAAATAAATAAATAAATATATAAAATATAAATATTACACAAAAACATATAGAAATATATAAAAATGTTATACAAATAAATAAAATATAAATAAAAAATAAAAATATTAAAATGCCTTAAAAATCGCCTTGACAACTGAATAAAAAAGTTGAAATACTAAATTGACTAAAATCAAATCAAATAAATTACGGCATTTTTTATAGCAAAGCTTATTGGTTTAATGATTATATTTTCATTGCCCCCTTATGTGACCACTGCAGTTTTTTTTCCAATACAAAAACATCTGCAAGTTGAACTTTCACATACATTTCCCACTTACAAGGACAAAAATTATTCTTCTTAAGAAAAGACAGCTTACGTTATCCATTGGTTTAACTGAAAATGAATAATCCAGACAAGGAAGGCATCCCATCCCACTCTATCTTGCACCAATGAGATGATCAATGATGAGTGTGCACTTAAAATCACTTACACTTTTTCACATATTTTTCCCATATTTCTGCTTCCTAACACATAAACAGCTTAAGTGTTAAAATATGTGCATGTGATTGTTGATTGAACTCACATAACATGGTAACAAGAAGATGGTAAATGAGGCCAGGCATCAAGAGGAAGCACCTGTGAGAAAGAGCACAAAACGAATTAGTGCATTTGATTATTCCAGATGTGCAGCATGTGACTTTTTGTACTAAGACTTAATCCCCCGGTTTCACAAACAAGGCTTAAGCCTAGTCCTAGACTAAAATTTAAGTCTGAGCTGTTTCAACTGAAAGAAACTTGCACTGACTGATCTTAAAATATATCAGTGCCTTTGTTTTGTCTCAAGATGCACACCAGTAATGTTTTTTCTAAGCACGTTTTATAAAAATTACTTAAATGTCCTAATTGAACTATGGCCTAATCCTGGCTTAGTCTAAGCCTCGTCTATGAAACCGGGTCAAAATTATGTATACCTAAAGCTTAGATTAAGGTTGACAGAGTTCAGTCTTTTTATTCTTCACCACAAAACAGAAGTGCAGATTTTGTCAGCAAATTGCTTGAACACCACGTTTCATTTGAGTTGATATGAATATGAAGTGTATTAAATATGAAATTTAGAATTATACTTAAAGGGAAAAAACACCATTTTATTTTATATCTTATTTTATTTTTATATTAAATTTTTATTTTATTTTTTAAAGTTACTTTAGTAGCTCTTTTCCATACAATGAAAGTGAATGGAGACTGGCTTTTCTGAGCTCCAAAATGAGAAAACGATTGTAAAAGTTGTCCATACAGCTCACAAATCATTCAATAACTGTGTGTGAGTAAAATAAATTAGTTTTGTGTATCATATTTGAATGTTAGACTATAACTATTAAAAAACAAATCAGTAATTGATGTAAATAAAATATATTACATGAAAACTTATATAAATATATATAAATGTTATACAATTAAATAAAATATAAATAATAAATAAAAAATTTAAAAATGTTGCCTTGACAACTAAATTAAAGTACTAAAATGACTAAAATCAGATCAATAAATTAAAACTATATAGAAATATTTTGAAAAAAAAAAAAAAACTAACAAAATCACATTAAAAAAAGTTCTAATATTTAAAGTCAAATTAGAACTAAACATAAAAAAATGTAATCTAATTCAAAATATTAATAAATACTACAACCGTATATTAATAATAGCAAAATAACACTGTAGGCAGCCTATCTCACTGTCATTGTTTGGAAAAGAGCGGCGTGAAGCTTCTGCAAAATATCTCCTTTTTTGTTCCACAGTAGAAAGACAGTCGTTCAATTTTAAATGAGGGGATGAACTCATGTTAGGATGAACTATTTCTTTACTTTAATAATCCTCTTGAATGTATAATGAAACATTGTTTCTTCTAGGTATTTATATCACAGAAGATGGAAACCATCTATTTGTTTTTGTTGAAAGCAATGTCATGCTAGCATCGTCTCAACAACAGTAAAACGTGCATAAAGGACACCACCAATTTCACAACTCAAACCGCAGTGAACAATGGGGAAAGGATATTACATCAGCAAACATCTGGCCACTGCAGCCATGGTGCTGGCCGCAATAGCCTTGGTGACCATCATTGCATTATCAGTGGTTTATAATCGAGAAAAGTCCAAAAATGCAGTGAAATTCACGAACGCATCTACATCGCCAGTACCTCCCACGCCGAAGACTTCCAACGAACCCTGGGACAAATACAGACTCCCTGATACTCTGTCTCCACAGTACTACAACGTGACTCTTTGGCCCCGCTTGGTGAACAACGCCAATGGGATGTATATTTTCACTGGCATCTCTGGAGTGATGTTTACTTGTGTGAAGAAGACAGACCTGATATTAATTCACTCCAACAAGCTGAACTTGACTCTGTTCAAGGGGCACCATGCAAAACTCACGGGTCTGAGTGGCGTAACGGCTCCGGCCATAAAGACAACCTGGTTTCAGATGGAAACACAGTACCTGGTGATTCAACTGGAGGGAAAACTGAAGCCTGGCAAGTCCTACTGGCTCTACACAGAGTTCACAGGAGAGCTCGCTGATGATCTGGAGGGTTTCTACAGGAGTGAATACATGGAAGATGGGGAAAAAAAGTGAGAAGTTGTTTATGGAAGCAATACAGTTTCCCCGAAAAGTACATAGATACTAAAGCAGCTAAAAATGTCAGAATGTCATTCCATTAGACACAAAATAGCAAACCACATGGCATCTGCAAACAGATGAAACATCTGCTAGAGATTTCTCAGAACTAACTTTGCTTTTCTGAGCCATTTCTTCAATTGCTTCTGAGCAACTGCTTTTAAAGATCAGTGGATGTGTGAAGTCAGTTCTAGCAGACAAACTACAAGTTCCCTTCAAGTTCAGCAGCCAGAAAATGTCACAAAACTTTAATATGCGCGTTCATTTTGAACAGTATATACACTACTGTTCAAAAGTTTGGGGTCAGTACCATTTTTTGAAATAAATACTTGCAAGGATGCATTAAATTGACCAAAAGTGTCAGTAAACCCTAGTTTAATATGTTTAAAATACATTTACTTCATAGATATTTAAAGTGTACCCGAAGTATACTTGCAATAGTTCCACTTTAGCACAATCAAATATACTTCAGTATATCTTTAGTTGGACTTCAGCACAATTAAAGTGCATTAAGTACAAAATTAGTTGTTCCAGACTTTAAGTAGCTATACCAGTTTAGTATACTAAAAGTACAAGTGCATAAATATGTAAATGTATTTGTAGTATACACACGTGGTCAGAATTGTTAGTACCCTTGGTAAATACAGTATGATCAAAGAAGGCTGTGAAAATAAACCTGCATTATTAATCCTTTTGATCTTTTATTTACAAAAAAAAAAAAAATCACAAAAATCTAACTTTTCATTGAACTAAAACAACTGAAAATGGAGGAAAATCTCATTATGAAATAAATATTTTCTTAAATACACGTTGGACACAGTTATTGGTACCCCTAGAAATTTTTATGAGTAAAATATCTCTGAAGTATATTCCTATTCATATTTACAATTTTAAGCACACAAGGGTGATTATGAACATAAAAATTATTCAGCCATGTCTTCCTGTTTCACAGGAATATAAATAGGAGGGAAAACAAAGGCCAAATTCCCTTAAGCATTCTTTACAATGAGAAAAACCCAAGAAATTATTTCTGATGTGCAGCAAAAGATAATTAAGCTTCACAAATTAGAAAGTGACTTTAAGAAAAGAGCTAGAGCAGCGAAAATTCCGTTTCCACCATCAGGGCAATGATTACGAATTTCCAATCAACAGAAAATGTTACAAATCTGCCTGGAAGAGGACATGTGTGTATATCGTCCTAATGTCTGGTGAGGAGGAGAGTTTGAGTGGCTAAAGACTCTCCAAGGACCACAGCTGGAGAATTGCAGAAAATAGTTAAGTCTCAGGGTCAGAAAACCTTAAAAAAAAAATATCAAACAGCACCTACATCACCAAGAAAAGAAAATGCTCTCATCCAAAAACAATCCCCAGCATATTCAGTTGTCAGACACGACTGGAACTTCAAACAGGACTGGCTTCTATGGTCAGATGCAACTAAAAAATTTGCTTTTTAGCAGCAAACACGTAGGGTGGGTTTGGTGAACACAGGGATAAAAAGTACCCCATATGTACAATGAAATATACAGCTGTATTTTTAATGTTGTGGGCCTATATTTCTGTTGGAGGTCCTGGACGTCTTGTTTAGATACATGGCACCTTTGAATCTATCAATTACCAACAGATAAAAAATCTAAATCTTATAATGGGCCATGTTTGGATCTTCCAACCGGACAATAATCCAAAAACAAACCTTGAAAAAAAACCCAAAAATTGGTCACTGGGCACAAAACCAAGCTTCTGCTATGACCATTCCAGTCATCTGACCTGAACCCTGTAGAAAATGAGTGGGGTGAACTGAAGAGGAGAAGCAACATCATGGATCTGGGAATCTGATGGGTCTGGAGTGATTCTGGATGACGGAATGGTCTCTGATCTCTTGTCAGGTGTTCTCTAACCTCATCAGGCATTATAGGAGAAAACTCATGGATGGAGGTTTCAAAAAGTACTGAATAAAAGGGTACCATTAATTGTGTCCAATGCGTATTAGAGAAAAACATTTATTTCATAATGATATTTCCCCTCCCCCCCCATTTTAAATTCTTATTCTCCAATGAAAGGTTAGATTTTTGTGAATTTTTTAAATAAAAGATCAAAAGGATTAACAATGCAGATTTATTTTCACAGCCTTCTTTGATCATATTTACCAAGGGTACCAACAATTCTGACCACGTGTGTAAATAGCATGAAATAAATGTATATCAATACATTTTAGTATATTTATTTTTCACTAAAGAGCACATGTATAATGTTACAAAATTAATGTTATCAATGTTATGTTAAACACATGCTGCTCTTCTGAAATTTCTGTTTATCATACAATCCTGAAAGAAAGGATTAAGATTTCCACAAAAGTATTAAAAAGCACAGCTGTTTTCAACATTGATAATTATAAAAAAAGTTTCTTGAGCACCAAATTAGCAGGATCATGAGACACTGAAAATGACATTTTAAAATGACATTTACATTACATTTTAAAATATATAAAACAGTTATTTTAAATTGTAATAATATTTAACAATATTACTATTTTAACTCAACACTAAACTTCTTAATGGTGATATATATAAATGCATACATATATGTGCTATATTGTGTACTTGTGCTATATTTCTAAAAACTAAATGCCACATGGTTTAATATTTTTATAATGCAAATAAATTAAGATATGTGACTTATGTTACTAAAAATAATTTCTTTAATGTTGTTCCTTTCAATCTTAGAAAAACACTAGATCATTTCAATTAATAAATACTGAAAAACAAAGGGTAAATCAATCTACTGATAAGTGCAACTGCATATAAAATGGTTTTACAGTAACTTTTGGCATTTGTTGAAATTGTGTTGTGATCCAACAACACTTGAATTGCTCTTGTGTTTTCCAGAATTATTGCCATCACTCAGATGCAGGCCACTTACGCTAGAAAAGCTTTCCCGTGTTTCGATGAACCTGGCATGAAAGCTGTGTTTCATATCACTCTCATCCATGACCTGGAAACAACAGCACTGTCAAACAGCCAGGAAATTAGTAAGACAAACAATCCATCACAAAGCCTATAATAATTCATTGAGTAATTACTTTGTATTTGTGCTACATGAAAGACTGAATGTATAATCTGTATGTGCTGCCAAAAGGGTTTTGAGGCCCATTGGAGATTGAAGGATTCAATTGTTGACACCTGCCAATTTTAATATAAAAGCGATATTTCGGCCTCCAATATTTAAAAAATGATTATTAACTTAAAATTGGAATACATTAACTATACAAAAGCCCCCCAAAAACAATAAATTAAGAATAAAATTAACCAAAATTACAACAAATTAACAACAAATAACTACACTATTAACTAAATTTTCCATTAAATTTTTTCAGCTTTTACATTCTCCCTCTCAGACCACAAGAGGGCCCCATAACTGTCTGATTGAGCCGTAACTGCTTCCTGAGCCAGTTTTTAGTATATTTAAAAATGAAAAGAGTGCATTTATCTAGAAATGGCTTTGAATTTCACGTCTTGAAATTCAGTTGTTGTTGGGGTTTTTTCTAATCGTGCAAGTTAAAGGGAACTGGGACTGTAAAGATCAAAAAAATTATCTATATGACTGAAGCCACCTTCTGAAGCCACAATACTAGCTTTGAATCAGACTACAAAAATGGTGAATATTTGATCTGAGACCTATTGCAGAAAGGAAAGTTTTCAGTGAATAAGGACTTCAATTTCAGTCTAGTACAACAACAACAAAAAGTACAGCTTCAGATGCTTAAAAAATAGAGCAGGATATTCAAAAACTCGCCATCTGTAAACCATGGAAGAAAGAGTTTATAACAACATGAAAGTGATAATGACTAATGAATTATTCGCTTAAAGTGCAAAGTTTGCATATTCGCTCACATGTCATGTGGTTTTTGAGTCTGCGGGTTATGTGACGTTCAGCAACATCTGTCCTCCTGATGTTGGCATTTACTTCAGCTGTGTTTGTTTTCCATGCAGTTATTCTCTCAACTGCCATCAGCTTCAAACTTAATCTTGACTATCTGAACATGAGCAAAGCAGGCTAACTTTTGCCTCAAATCATGTTTTGCTTGCAAGGCCAATTTCAAATTAAAACAGCGTTTCTGTATCCCATTAGTCGAACCCTGTCAACACTTTTCAATTGCAATTGCAAAATGAAATCCTGTGGACTCTAGGCCAGTGATAGACATGTTTAACGATATAGAATTAATAATGTGAAACAAGTGAAAAAAAGTCATTAAAATTAATAAATTAATTAAGTGAACTAAAATAATACAAATAATTACATTCAAATAAATTAAAATAAATAATTTATTTAGAATTATATTTATTTTATAAATGTATTTTCATTTAATAAAAATATATAAAAATGAGTAAAGAAAAAATAATTAAATAATGAAATTATAAATAATTTTATAAATATTTTAAATTAATAAAAATGAGTGTAATCGATAAAAAAAATTAATAAAAAAATAGATTAAAACAAATACATTTGTAAAAAGTTTTTAAAAATGTATAAAATATCTAAATTAAAATAAATATACACCACTGTTCAAAAGTTTTCGATCAGTAAGACTTGTAATGTTTTTTTAAAGAAGTCTCTTATGCTCATCAAGGCTCCATTTATTTGATCAAAAATATAGAAAAAAACAGTAATCTTGCAAAATGTTATTACAATATAAAATAATGATTTCTATTTTAAAATGGACTTATTTAATATAATGACTTCTAAACAGTTTTAACGTCTATCTATTCTATGATTTGTCATGCCACAATAAATGTAATGCATTTTAATTATCTTATATTAAGGACTCAATTTTGTTATATGCTATTAGCTACAATTTATACAATTAACGCCATACTTAAAAAGCATTTTTTTGTAACAGGAAAGCAATGTAAAGGTCATGGGTTCGATTTCCAGGGAATGCACAAACTGATAAAATGTATCCCTTAAAGGGATAGTTCACCCAAAAATGAAAATCCTGTCATTATTTACTCACCCTCATGTTGTTCCAAACCTCTATGCTTTTTTTCCCCCTACAGAACACAAAGAAATTATTTCAAAGAATGTTGGTTTGATTCCCTTTTTTGTCCATATAATGAAAGTCAATGGATACCAAAACTATTTGGTTACCAACATTGTTCAAAATATCTTCTTTCATGTTCCTCAGAACAAAAAGTCAGATTTAGAATGACATGAGGGTGAGTAAATTTAATTAATTATACACTATCCCTTTAAATACGTCGCTATATAAATTCAAACATGTAAATGTAATATATTTTAAAATGTAATTTATTCCTAGGTTGGCAATGCTGAATTTGTAAATGTAAATAAATCTACTTGTAATTTCTTATTTTTTCATCTTAGAGACAGAAAATGTCATCATCGATGGAACTGCCGTTACAAGAACGATATTTGCACCCACAAAGAGGATGTCGACGTATCTCGTCGCGTTTGTTGTCAGTGATTTTCAGTATATCAATGCTAAAGACAAGAAGGGAGTTTTGGTAGGACCTCCACACCAATTTATAAATCCAAATGAGGAGGAATATTTCATAGACATGAAGTTATTTCAAAACTTGTTTGTTTGGCTTGTCAAAGGTAAGAATATGGGCAAGAAAAAAAGCCATTGAAGACGGGCAAGGCAACTATGCGCTCAACATCACTCAGCCAATACTGGAGTTCTTTGAGAAATATTACAACACTAGCTATCCGCTTTCTAAGTCAGGTACGAGGAGCTTCATTCATCATAACAAAGAAAACCTTTACCCTTCAAAGCACAGCAGAATAAACAGTTATCCTCCTGTTTTCTTAGATCAGATTGCTCTGCCTGACTTCAACTCAGGGGCCATGGAAAACTGGGGTCTTGTCACTTACAGAGAGACGGCTCTTCTATACGATCCGCGGACGTCTGCCAACGGCAACAAGCAGAGGATTGTGACTGTTGTTTCTCACGAGCTGGCTCACATGGTACGTCTAGGCCCAGTAAAGGGGACTCGGAGTAATTTTTGCTTCGCACAGTTTGCCATGTGATTTATGCCTTCCAGTGGTTTGGAAACCTCGTGACGCTGGAATGGTGGAATGATCTCTGGCTGAACGAGGGGTTCGCTTCATATGTGGAGTATCTGGGCGCTGACTATGCTGAGCCCACCTGGAACATGGTAAGAACATCATTCAGCAAAACGTGCCTGTATTTAAAGTTGAAGTGTGTACATACTTTCTCTGTTCCAATTTAGTGAACAGAAACAGCTAAAAGCAACAATCTGTAGGCGCTTTCAAAACAATGGTCTGTTTGTTTAAGCAAAAGGGTCAAGGTTTGGCTGGTTGGTGTGGTTCAGATAGTCCTGCTGGTGGATGCTGTAACTACACCACCCGAACGAAAAACAGTTTCCCTTGATAGTCATTTAGAAATAGCCGTGTTTTCAGACAAAATAAAGTTTTGTTTGCAAGCAACATTTAAAAAATACCTGTTTATTTTAACAAGTTCTTGGTGAACCTGAAACACACACACACACACACACACACACACACCTCTATCTATCTATCTGGCAAGGTTTTTAGGAAATATGGTAAATAAATAAATAAATAAATAAATAAAGAGAATTTTCGTGAATGTTTCAGGTTTACCTGAAACCGTCAAACTTTTTCAAACTTTCTGGTCCGGCTTTCTCAAGCCAACTTCAAAGTTTGTCTTGACAAACTTTTTTATCTAGTTATTTTTGCAGTTCCGTTCATAGCCACTAGAGGTGCATAAATTACACAGTTAACCTTTGAGAGAGGATGTTGTATTGTTGCATGTTACCATTCAGCTAAATGAATTGAAGAGACACACCTTGTAACATGTAATTGACAATCAACTCTATTCCTCGCCAGAAAGACCAGATCATTCTGTACGACCTGCAAAGAGCGTTTGCTGTGGATAGCTTGACTTCCTCTCACCCCCTCTCCCGGAAGGAGGAAGAGGTCAACACACCCTCAGAAATCAGCGAAATGTTCAACACCATATCTTACAGCAAGGTATAAAAATCTACTGCATTATCATGAGAACTAGCGACCCAGCAATGCCTAGAAACCAATAAAATCAACAAACAGCCTGGAAACCACTCACAACAATAGTGTTGATTACAACATTAAAAATTATTTGGATCTTTATGTTGGGTTTCAGCTTGAACACTGATATTGTGGGATTTCGAAAGACCACCACTCTTGAGAGGTTGAAAATGAAGTCATAAAGCAGTCAGGGTAGTTCGAGTCCAGTCAGAGATAAATGTATTTCATATGTTTGTCATTACAGGGAGCTGCAGTGCTTAAAATGCTCTCTGAATTCCTGACAGAGCCTGTGTTTGCCAAAGGACTTGGTGTAAGTCTTACTGTACACTCATGTGTTTGAACAAGTTCAAGAGTTCACGGAACTTTCATGCCATATTTCCTGACCTGATAGTTCAGTTGTGTTGTTCCTCTCCCACAGAACTATCTGAAGCAGTTTGCTTTTGGAAGCTCAGTGCATTCAGATCTCTGGGACCATCTTCAAAAGGTGGGCTGTGTAACTGCTTGAGATTCATGATTATGTGTGACCCTGGAGCACAAAACCAGTGTTAAATCGCTGGGGTATATTTGTAGCAATAGCCAAAAATACGTTGTATGGGTCAAAATTATTGATTTTTCTTTTATGCCAAAAATCAGTAGGATATTAAGTAAAGATCATGTCCCATGAAGATGTTTTGTAAATTTCCTACTGTAAATATATCAAAACTTAATTTTTGATTAGTAATATGCATCGCCAAGGACTTCATTTTGACAACTTTAAAGGCGATTTTCTCAATATTTAGTTTTAATAATAGTTTTTTGCACCCTCAGATTCCAGATATTCAAATAGTTGTATTTCGGCTAAATATTGGCCTATCCTAACAAACCATACATCAATGGAAAGCTTATTTATTTTATCTTTCAGATGATGTATAAATCTCAATTTTGAAAAATTGACACTTATGACTGGTTTTGTGCTCCAGGGTCACATATGTGGTAAAGCTGGGCAACTGCAAGTTATTAAGTCAGAATTGTATTCTGACGTTTTTTTCTCGCAATTGTGTTTATATCTCACAACTGAGAAAAATAGTCAGAATTGCAAGAAAAAAGTCCATTTATATCTCGCAGTTCTGATGTTTTTTCTCGCAATTGCAAGTTTATATCTCACAATTCTGACTTTATAATTTACAGCTGTGAGTTAATATCTCACAATGCTGAGAAAATAAGTCAGAATTGCAAGAAAAAAGTCAGTTTACATCTTACAGTTTTGACTTTATAATTTGCAACTGTGAATTTATATTTCACAATTCTGAGAAAAAAAGTCAGAATTGCAAAAAAGGTCAGTTTATATCTCGCAATTCTGACACTATAATTTGCAATTGTGAGTTTATATCTCACAATTCTGTGAAAAATAGTCAGAATTGCAAGAAAACAGTTTATATCTCGCAATTCTGAAGTTTTTTTCTCACAATTGCGAGTTTATATCTAGCAATTCTGACTTTATAATTTGCAATTGTGAGTTTATGTCTCACAATTCTGAGAAAAAAGTCAGAATTGCAAGAAAAAGTCAGTTTATATCTCGCAATTCTGATGCTTTTTCTTGCAATTACGAGTTTATATCTCGCAATTTTGACAATCTCACAATTCTGAGAAAAAAAAGTCAGAATTGCAAAAAAGGTCAGTTTATATCTCACAATTCTGATTTATAATTTGCAATTGTGAGTTTATATCTCTTAAGGTTAGACTTATAAGAAGAGTTTTCAGGATCTGACCTGCATGAAAAAAGTCAGTTTATATCTCACAATTCTGACATTTTTATTGCAATTGCAAGTTTATATCTCACAGTTCTGACTTTATAATTTACAGTTGTGAGTTCATATCGCAAACTCGCAATTGCAAAACAAAAACATCAGTATTGAGAGATAAACAATCACAAGTACCTTCTTTAAATTTTTATTCAGTGGCAGACACAGGCTTCCATTAAAACAAGCTTGTACAATATGTGCATTTGTAAAATTTCATGCATCTTTTCCACTTTTAACAAGTGAATTTGTTTTACATCCACTTCATGTGTACTGCACTTGGAATAAAACTTTCTTTAACTAGATTGTGAAGAAAATGATACTCGAGTCATGTTGTACAGTAGTTAAATTTTCAAGTTGACTAGTTAAATAAAAAAAAAATTTAAATCGTAAAAATTGAGCCCTAATATGTGGTGTAGTGAACATGGTCAGACATGAAGGAACTGTTCGTTTTCACTTCTCAACCAGGCAGTAGATCAAACTCCAGGGGTGAAACTGCCGTATAGTGTTCACGAGATCATGAACCGCTGGATACTACAGATGGGTTTCCCAGTAATCACTATTGACACTCGAACAGGGAACGTCAGCCAAAAGCACTTTCTTCTAGAGCCAGAAGCAGTGGTGGACAGGAAATCTGAATTCAAGTATGTTGTCAAACTTCATTGTATAACGTTTCTGGATCATCTGAAAACCCTTCTTATAAGTCTAACCTCTGTGTTAAACCTCAGTTATGAATGGTTTGTGCCCATCAAATGGATGAAAAAAGACCAGGTGCAGGATCAGCTGTGGCTTCTACAGAAATCAGGTACATTAAACCTTGTTAAGTCACTTTATACTTTTCATCAACCTCAAGATCTTGCAACAGGTCTTACACGCTCTTGCTCAGCTAATAAAATCGCAGGTCACTCGGTTCTTGTAGTTATGGGTCTCTGCACTCCAACGCAAGGGCATCCGGCCAATCTGTAGTAGGCAAAGAGTCAAATCTTACTCGTTATTCTACAGGGGGCTGGAGATGCATGAAATCCTGGATTTTGGAAATTAGATTTGTTTTTAGAAGACAAGAGAGTGGAGCTTACAAAACTATTTTGGCTCGAGAGGAAGCTTTGTGTGCATGCATTTGTTTTTTACATTTACTGAAGACCAAGTGAAAAGTGTTTGACCATGTAAAACTTGTTGACACAATGCCAGGGTTGTTGCTTGGTGGTTACCTACTGGCCCAAGTAGAAAGATGCATGTATTTATTTTGTCTTTGCACTGCCAGTACTGTAACTTATTGTCAAATGCAATGTTTTCTCTTTGCATGGAGATACTGTATAAAATATGACCTATCTTCTCTAAGCTATACACAAACCCATGAAAGTCAGCAAAAATGAATGGGTGCTGGCCAACCTCTATGTGTCGGGATACTTCAGAGTGAACTACGACCTTGGGAACTGGGAGCGACTTCTCAGCCAACTGGAGTCTGATCACCAGGTCCTGCATGAAAATTATGAGAAAGAACAGTTTCAAAAGTGCCAAAAAACATATAAACAATATTTTAATGTCTTTTTGTATATATATATAAATAGGTGATACCTGTGGTAAACAGAGCTCAGATTCTGGATGACGCATTTAATCTGGCAAGGTGAGTTATTGCACATTGCATGAACACTACAAATGTTCAAAAGTTTGTGGTATGTTTTTTTTTTGAGAAATTAATACTTTTATTCAGCAAAGGTGCATTAAATTCATGAAAGGTGACAGTAAAGACATTTATAATGTGACAAAAAATATATTGCAAATAAATGCCGATCTTTCTATTCCTGTAAAAAATGTATCACATTTTCCACAATAATATTAAGCAGTACAACTGTTTTCAACATTGATAATAATTAGAAGTGTTTCTGAAGCAGCAAATCAGCATTTTAGAATGATTTCTGAAGGACACTGAAGACTGGAGTAATGATGCTGAAAATTCAGCTTTGATCACAGGAATAAATTACATTTAATTACATTTAAAAAAAAAACATTAAATAAATTATTAAAACAGAGAACAGCAGCTTTGTGTTTTTGATCAAATAAATGCAGCCTTGGTGAGCATAAGAGACTTATTTAAAAAATACCTTAAAACATCTTACCAACTCTAAATTTTTGTCAGTGTATGTTTCAGGGTTCTCATGGTCTTGGAAATACATTTTGGGCTTGGGAAAGTAATGGGAAATTAATCGAATTAAATACAAATTTAATACAATGTATATTTATTTTTATAGTTATACTAATTATGTGCTGCTCAAAAATATTTCATCTGCTACCAATTCCTTTTGTGTGGAATACATCTTGTAAACCTTGTTAGTGTTATTTGTGAGTGATTTGAGTCAGTTGTTTGCTATGAATCAATTAAACTGTTTCGCAATTCAGTCTAAATGAGTAAATCAGTCTGTGATTTTTAAAACTCTGTACCTATCCAGTAATTAAAAACAATTTAACAGGTCATGAAAAGTCATGGAAATTCACTGGTAAATGTGAATGAATGTATTCCATGTAAAACTGTCATTTTTGAATTATTTTTCCAGAGCTTCCATTATAAACATAACACTCGCTTTGAGAACAACTAAATATCTCTTGCATGAGCGGGAATATATTCCATGGGAGGCAGCACTTCGAAATCTGAATTATTTTTTCCAGTTGTTTGACCGCAGTGAAGTTTACGGTGCCATGCAGGTTGGTTAAATCTCATTTTCATAATCAAAGCTGACATAAAACAGATAGATTACAGGGACTGCTGGTTGTATTTCTTTCAGGCTTATCTTAAGAAACAAGTCAAACCACTATTTGGATATTTTGGGACTATCAGCTCAAACTGGACAACAGTTCCCTCTGGCCACACTGATCAGTAAGGACAAATCTTTCATATGTCAACTCAATTTGATTTCTATTAGATAAAGTTATGTTTAATAATAAACTATTTTTTTATCCTCAGGTTCACACAGATCATTGCTCTGTCTCTAGCCTGCAGTACCGGCGTGGAGGGATGCAGAGAACTAACCAGGAGCTGGTTCAAAAAATGGATGCAGAATCCTCACAACAATGCGTGAGTGCAAACCTCATAGGAAATTAAGCAATTTCCTATGTGGATGATGTCTTGAGCAATTTCCAGTTGCTTTAATGTGTCAGTTCTTCAAAATGTCGCATTGTACAATATGTGATGTGTTTTTGAGAAATTTCAAGCGCTTGGCATTCAGTACAGTGAACGAATTATTCAATTATTACCTGATTTTTTTTAAAGAAAAGTTTTTAATTCTTTAAGCCAGAATATACTGAGATTCATCTTGTGTAAAGTTAGTTAAACCTAAATCTTAACTAGTGCATCTTAATTTACTTCCATAATGTGAAGCTGCGTTTCAGAGTGAAACAAGATATTCAATGAGAAAACATATAAATTGGTGAGTGTAAAAAGTGAGTGTTACATAACAGATTGGAGGCAGGCGATTTGAAGGGACGGGTTGTAAAGTGTGATTTGTAACATCATCTGAAAAGGAAAGTCATTTTTTAAATAGTTACAGCAAATGATTGCATTTTAATAAAGGTTTACAAATGTAAACATATTTTAATACAGAGCATCAATACTGTGCACAATAAGAGCAGAAACATACCTCTCTATAATATTTGGATACACCGGCAAAATTGTAGAATATATATATTGCATTTATACATTTATACATATATTCAGCAGTGATGCATTAAATTGATTAAAAAGTGACAGTAAAGACATTTATAAAAAGATTTAAATTTCAAATAAAAGCTGTTCTTTCTAACTTTCCATTGACCAAAAAATCCTGAAAAAAGGAAATGTATCACAGTTGCCATAAAAAGAAATTATCAACAATTTTTCAACACTGATAATAACAAGAAATGAGCAAATCTGCATATTAGAATGATTTCCGAAGGATCATGTGACACTGAAGACCGGAGTATTGATGCTGAAAATTTAGCTTTGCCGTCACAGGAATAAATTATATTTAAATTGTTTTAATAGAATATTAAATGAATTATTAAAATAGAGAACAGTAAGTTTAAATTGTAGTAGTATTTTACAATATTACTGTTTTTACTGTGTTTACTGGTTATGTATTAAAACAGCTATTTTAAATAGTAACAATATTTCACATTTATTGGTGCTGCATTTCTGATGAAATAAGTAAATAATGAGAATAAATTCTGTTCAGGATTCATCCTAACCTGAGGTCAACGGTGTACTGTGACGCCATCGCTGCAGGCGGTGCAGATGAATGGAACTTCGGCTGGCAGATGTTCCAGAAGGCCACAGTCGCAGCTGAAGCTGTCAAACTGAGATCGGCTCTGGCCTGCACCAAAGTACCCTGGTTACTGAACAGGTAGCTCTGAGAAAGCATGAGGGTGAAAGGTCAGATGTCTGAAAAAAATTCTATTTAAAATGACAAGCACATTGTTGGGGTTATGAACCTGAACAGAACTTACCTTGTCATATCATGTTCTAATATTTTTTAGGGATCCTTTATCATTTCAATTTTATAGTTTAAGACAACAAATCTTTTCAAATATTAATATTGCTTAATATTCATATCCTCATTATGCTGTATGATTTTATGGCAAGATTATGACAAAACACTTTATAGCTTTTTCTTTACATTTTCTTTCTTTTAGAGAATTTCAGCCTTTTTATTTTGTACTTTTTAAGAGAATCACATTATTACCCCACCAAACAAATCAAAATCAAAATTAATTTTAATTCAGAAATTTGTGTTCTGAATTGCATTTCTAATGTATTTTTTGAGCAATTTGTGTACATGCATTGTAATACTCCAGAAATTGTGGAGTACAACTTGTAAATTGTTTCGTGTTTTAATAAGGTACCTGGAATACACTATGAACCCAGAAAAGATACGCAAACAGGACGCCACTTCTACCATTGGGTACATTGCCAGTAATATTATTGGCCAACCTTTGGCATGGGACTTTGTTCGGGCAAACTGGGACTATTTCTTCAAAGTGTAAGTATGCCAAATATCATAACACACACACACACACACAAAGAGAGAGAATGAGAAAAATATGTATTACTCAACAGGTACGGCACTGGATCATTCACTTTCTCCAGATTAATTAGTGACGTCACCTATAGATTCTGCACACCATTTGAACTCAGTCAGGTACATGACTTTTGACCTTTCACCCACATGCCAAAAATCTATTGCATACAGTGTGAGAGGTTTATAAGACAGAACTTGACTTAAGTGTTAAATCCTCGCTGTCTTTGTTCAGTTGAAGCGCTTCCAAAAGGACAACGCTGAGACCGGATTCGGCTCGGGAACTCATGCGCTGCAGCAGGCCATCGAAAAGACAACAGCCAAGATTAAGTGGCTGGCGGAGAACAAGGGACCGGTTCTGCAGTGGTTCCTCTCAGAATCAGCGTAAAACTCACATCTGTGTGTTGTGAGATCGGAGTAAGTTCAAGTATTACTTCAGCAATTTCAGCTGGGTGCACTTAAGTTATAAAAATAATCATTCTGTCATCACTTACTCACCCTCATGTCGTCCAAATCTGTATGATTTTCTCCTGTGAGACACAAGATGTGCGATTTTGAATATCCTGAAACTGAAAAAAGAACAAAAATTCAATTTCAGTAATATTTAACAATATAACCGTTTATAAATGCAGCCTTGGTAAGCATAAGAGATGTAAATGAATATGACGGAGTTTTCATTTTTGGGTGAACTATTTCTGTTAATCTTTTTGTGTGTGTGTGTGTGTGTATTTCAGGACCGGCTCCAGCCTCACATGAATTCATCATCCTGTAACCTGATGGAATGAAAATGAATGGATGCTAACAGCAATTTGGCATGATGTTTTTACCCAAGGAGCAGCCCTCCTGAAGTAACCTGAGAAACGTCTTCCTCAAGGACACAACAGCCCTCTGATATTTAACCACTAGATCACATCACCCGGATACAAATAAGGATCGATTTACATAAGAAACTATACAAAATACACTGACAATGGATCCCTTAATATTGAAAAGCAGAGAACTTGTTTTAGAATTTGTGTATAATTAGTGGTGTTGCTAAATCAAGCATCACTATTATTATTGTTATTGCTCATACTCATCCTGCACAATATCTGCTATGGATATATCATGCTGGTTGTTCAGGAGAGGTGTGCTATAAGCGTTTGGACTTACATATGATCCAAGCCATATTTAGGGCCTGGAAAATCTGTTGTTTTGAGCTGACTAAGTAACATCCTTGCAAAGCCAAACAACCGTATAGCTATGCACACTCAAAAACATTTGTGTATGGGCAAACACACTCATATTTTCTTAATAAAGTATAAAATTCTATTTGCTATAACTTGCTATTATTGACTGGATTCTGCATTTTTGATAATTTGCTGCCATTAAAAAGTATAAACAAACATTACTATTCAAAATTTTGGGGTCAGTAAGTTAAAAAAAAAAAAAAAAGATTAATACTTTTAGTAAATTGATCTCAGTGACAGTGAAGACATTTCAAATAACTACTATTCTTCTGAACTTTCTATTGAATAAAGAACTCTGAGAAGAAGAATCATGTTTAATATTAAGCAGCACTACTGTTTTCAACATTGATAATAATGTTACCTGAGCTGCTTTAAATTCAGATTTTCCATCACTGGAATAAATTACATTTTAAAATATATATAATAGAAAATAGCTATTTTAAGTTGTAATAATATTTCACAATTTTATTGTATTTTTGATCAAATAAATGTAGCCTTGGTGAGCATAAGATACTTTATACTGACCACAAACTTTCAAATGGTAGTGGTAATAGTCATTGTACAAACTGTTTTTTAAGGCCTGTTTTGATACATGTACATCTGTCTTTTTTCTCTTAAATAAATAAGTTGTAGAACCATTTTGAAATCATTATTTCAAGCTGTGTAACTGTGTCTATATGTTTTTAGTGAGCTTATACATTGTCACAATGACACATTGAACACGTAACCTCAAAATATGGATACAGTGCAGCTTGGTGACATCCGCCGGATTATTTTCCTGTGTCATCCACTGTCATAACCACATGAACGCCTGGAGGCTGTTTCATAACATTTGAAATATGTACTTGGAACGGGTATAAAGCGATTTCGAGACTCGTAATGTAATTACCCTGAAGCGATCGCTAATAAGCCCTGTGACCCAGTTTAACTTGGCAAACAAAAGTCACATGCAAAGTCAAGTCAAATGCAAAGAATAAAGACATATTTGCTATTGTTTTGTTGATTTAAAAATGAGAACTATGCAAACATTTAGAGCTTGAGTAACTGTTTTCCGCAGAAGTGGCATGGATACGACCACAGCATGATTCATCACAGTCACCACTATTTAATCACACATGCTTCATGGTTGTCTGCATAGACTTGATCCTGTCCTGGCCCCATCATTAACTCCTGACAACATCTCCTGAGACTTCATTTTAACTCTGCGGTCATGGGGAAAGGCTTTTACATTAGTAAGCCTTTAGGGTTTGTGCTATTGGGGTTGGGCGCTGGGGCCGTGCTCACCATTTTTGCATTGTCAGTGGTCTATGCTCAAGAGAAACGGAAAAACGAGGCAAACGCCATAGACGGGACCCATTTGGTGACGACTGCAGCACCCCACAGAACCTCGGCACCGTCGAACGAGCCCTGGGACAAGTACAGACTGCCTGACGCCCTTCTTCCTGAGTACTACAATGTGACGCTTTGGCCTCGGTTGGTGCCGGACAAGCAGGGCATGTACATTTTCACTGGCAAATCTGGAGTTGCGTTCATGTGCGTGAAGGAGACCAACCTGGTCATTATTCATTCCAATGAGCTGAACTTCACCTTGACCTCGGAGATGCACCATGCCAAGCTGACGGGTTTGGGAGGGACGAGCGCTCCGGCCATACTGAAAACCTGGTTTCAAACACAAACACAGTTCATGGTGATTCAGCTGAAAGGAAAACTACAAGTTGGAAAATCCTATTGGCTCTACACGGAATTCCGTGGAGAGCTCTCAGATGACCTTGGAGGATTTTACAGAAGCGAATACACAGAAAATGGTGTAAAAAAGTAAGACGCACTGCTCACATTACTTTGCTAAGAAAGGGCTGAAATATTTGCATTTTACAACTTTTGTAATCAACATCAAAGTAAATACTTATAATGCTAATTAATTAATAATACAAACTTATAATAATAATTAACCCTTCGCAGGGAGTTTGATTGACAGGCGATCTGACCAATCATAATGCAGAATCTGCCATTTTTTTCCCGACAAACAAACCAGACATGAGATTAAATTAACGTCGGTGGATGTGAACTTGAAAAATGGTGTGTACTGACGTTTTAGCGGTTGAAACAAGATACCTTCTGATGTTCATTCATGTTTATTCCGCACTGTAACTAGTAAAGAGGAAGAGATGATTGGTTCACAAGCTGCTACAGCGTTCTGTCACAACACATTAAAGGGCCACAAAACGGTATTTATTGTTTGAATTTCTTTAAAAAAGACAAAGCTTAGACTTTGTTTCATATCAAAAGTAACAAGCTCTGTTTTGTCTGTCAGTGTCCTCTTTGCTACTTCATGTTTTTTTTGCTGAATGGCGTGAGAGCACCATGGCTTGTCGGACATAGCAACAGTAACGAAGGGGGGCGGGTCTTTGGAAAGGGTCAGTTGCAGAAATATAAAATAACTTATGATGAAACAATATATAATTTTGAATATAACCCCACTAAATCAGTATTTAATCGGGTGGTTGACAAAGTTGACAAACAATTTATGTCCACTTTTTATGACCATTTTTTTTCTATTTATAATATACTTATGTATAAAGTTCATTTAATTTATACTGTCGTATGACAAAATAATTTTAAAATGTACAAATATTTTATGTATCTCAATATATAATATCAGGCCATAAATGAATTTGAGAATTAATTTTTAAAAATCAGGAAAGAATTATTTAATGTTTAATAAAAAAAAAAGCTAAAATAGTTTATATCATATAACACCACAAGCCACTGTTTTATATTTTTATAATTATTGAAATATTATTATTATTATTATTATTGAATACTGAATAAAAGTGTCTGCTAAATGGATAAATGTAAATTAATTACTAGGTACACTGAATGATTCCCTTGAATTACACACTGAATTTTGAACAAAATATTTGCAAGCTGTACTACTACTTCCTACACACTTAACAGAGATAACTTCATTTTGGCAGAGTTGTCGCCACAACACAAATGCAGCCCACTGCTGCCCGGAATGCTTTCCCCTGCTTTGATGAGCCGTCAATGAAGGCCGTCTTTCATCTGACTCTCCTACACCCTCCTGGAACTGTGGCCCTTTCTAATGGCATGGAGCTTGGTTAGTGCTCACATCAATGACAAGTGTAATAGCTACTCTTTTGAGAGCATTATAATATCTTCTATTGCTAATATTAGAAAATATTAGACAATATTGTAATTTCAGTTTAACTCAGTAAACAAAGCTCTGCACTAAAAAAGCATATAAACTACAAAAATCATAAAATTAAGCATTTGCTTCTAAATTCAGTGGGATGCATATCTTATGACATGACTTTTAGTGTTTTTTATATATACAAAAAAAAACAGTAGGCTTAAACCACAGGATCTACATCACAGTAAGATTTACAGTAAGAAACATAGCAATCTGAGATTCTGAGCTCACAAATCTTTTGAAGTTGAAGACACATTGACAATCTGAAAGACTTCAGAAGTTTAGACCTTACCAATCATTTTAGCTTGATTGAAGTTTCCAAAGTTGTATAATGGTAGTCTTGATTGTTTGGTGGCTTATGACCTGCTCTTTAATCACTTACTGAGGCCTTAGCATATTTTTCCCCTGCGTGTTATTAAAGCACTGACAAAATGTACATTTCTGAACAACTATTTTCAAAATATTTTTTTCTTTATACTGTTCAAAAACTTGGGTTATGAAGGTTTTTTTTTTTAAGAAATTATTATTCAACAATTCAGTTTTATTCAGCAAGGATGCATTGTTAAATTAAGCACAGGTGACAGTAAAGCCATTTATATTGAACAAAAAATATTTCAAATAAATGTTATTCTTTTGAACTTTCTATTTATCAAATCCAGGAAGACAAACACATTGTGGTTTCCACAAAAATATTAAGCAATACAACTATTTTCAACTTTGATAATAATAATAAATGTTTCTTGAGCAGTAAATCAGCATATTAGAATGATTTCTGAAGGATCATGTGACACTGAAGACTGTGTAATGACGCTGAAATTCAGCTTTGCATCACAGGAATAAATTCTTTTAAAAAATATATTTAAATTGAAAATCTTAATAATATTTCCCAAAATGACTGTTTTTTGCTGTGTTTTTGATCAACTAAACACTGCATATAAGAGACTTCTTTCAAAAACACAAAAAAGTCTTTTAGAGCCCAATCTTTGAACTTTTTTTTTTTTTCATCTTTTGAACCATATTGAATGGATTTATCTGTGGACAAATTCTTCACTCATGTTCTGACTTTCCCTTTTCTAGGCGCTGAAAGCATCACCATAGATAATCAAGAGGTTTTACGGACCAGATTTGAGCCAACTGAAAAAATGTCGACATATCTGTTGGCCTTTGTCGTCAGTGAATTTACCAACATACGATCCCCGCCAGAGGCCAATATTTTGGTAGACAATCAAGATATATTAACTCTCTTGCTCCCTTCTTTCCTCTTGTATAAGTATTTTAAATGTGAATAACAAATAAAAAATGGGTATTAAATGTATACTCAATGTATAAATTTGTATTTTCCACTAAATGCATTATTTTATTTATTCACTTTTTTTTAGATCAGAATATGGGGACGTAGAGAAGCCATTGAAAGTGGACAGGGAGATTATGCCCTTAATGTGACATTCCCTATTTTGAAGTATTTAGAAAATTATTACAACACCACATACCCCCTATCCAAATCAGGTGAGAGTTTAAACATGCAAGTTCATTCCAAACTTTGTGTCTCAATCCATAAACACTGGGCCACTGGGGTAAAAAGCAGTCAGACTAATACTTTCCATTCCCTAGACCAAATCGCACTGCCTGATTTCGCTGCTGGAGCCATGGAAAACTGGGGTCTGGTAACATACAGAGAGCTATCGCTTTTCTACGATCCTAAAGAGTCCTCTAATGAAGATAAAGAATGGGTGCTCACCGTAATTACACATGAACTTGCACACATGGTATGTGGAGTACATTTCGCTCTCTCTCTAAAAATGGTGTTATTTAACTAATTTCAAATTATTGTCTAGTGGTTTGGGAACCTTGTGACCATGAGATGGTGGAACGACCTGTGGCTCAATGAAGGTTTTGCAAATTATGTTTCATATCTTGGAGCTGATTATGTTGAATCCTCCTGGAATATCGTAAGTTTTTATTCACTGTATTCACCAAATATATGAAAATCATGTCTATGTTCACAAAATAGTAGAAAACAATATAATAAACAATATAATAACATTACACTAGAAATCAAGGCCCGTATTCACAAAACATCTTAAAGGAACACTCCACTTTTTTTGAAAATAGGCTCATTTTACAACTCCCCTAGAGTTAAACAGTTGAGTTTTACCGTTTTTGAATCCATTCAGCCGATCTCCGGGTCTGGCGGTAGCACTTTTAGTTTAGCTTAGCATAGATCATTGAATCGGATTAGACCATTAGCATTTGGTCATCAAAAATGACCAAAGAGTTTCGATAATTTTCCTATTTAAAGCTTGACTCTTCTGTAGTTACATCGTGTACTAAGACCGACGGAAAATGAAAAGTTGCGATTTTCTAGGCCGATATGGCTAGGAACTATACTCTCATTCCGGCGTAATAATCAAGGAACTTTGCTGCCATACCATGGGTGCAGCAGGCGCAGTGATATTACGCAGCGCCTGAAAGTAGTCCCCAGCTAGGTAACTAGTTATGATATAGCTGGGGACTACTTTCAGGCGCTGCGTAATATTATTTTTTAATTATCGAAACTCTTTGGTCATTTTTGAGCGAGATGCTAACGGTCTAATCCGATTCAATGATCTATGCTAAGCTAAGCTAAAAGTACTACCTCCAGACCCAGAGATCGGCTGAACGGATTCAAAAACGGTAAAACTCAACTGTTTAACTCTAGGGGAGTTGTAAAATGAGCCGATTTCCAAAAAAAGTGGAGTGTTCCTTTAAGGCTAAAAGTAGCTCCTAACTTGCCGAGTTAGGAGAACATTTTTAAAATAGTGGGCGTGTCAGTCCTAACATTAGGACTCCTAAATTTTTGCTCTAAGAGTATTTCACAAAGTGTTTTAGCGCTGAAGCTAGCTCCTAAATCTGTGAAACGTTAGGAGTAGTGAAGAGGACTCCTGAGTCACTAAGACCAACTCACAACTATCCTAAAATGGCTGTTGCCAGGAATCTGCCTCGGGATATAAACATTTTAGAAACATTTGACGATAATGAGCTTTTAAAAAGGTATCACCTTCGGGTTTGGAGGTTATTTTCCTGTAATTATATCCTTTTCATTAACCAGTTGGGCAAGAAGTAACAGCTGTTCTTGTGTCCAGTTTGGTTTTCTTATTCTACTCTGTTAATTAAAAGGCTGTTTATATGCATATCCGCTAAGAGAAGCATATATGTAAGAGGCTGACAATTAGCTGAACATATACTTGTTTAATTAGGGACACTTAGCCTGCACTTAAAAATCTTCATTTGAATGTGGCAATTAACATGATTTTTAAACCTTTATTTGGATATGGCAACATAATATCGTGCTCTACAATATTTCTATGAATGTATCTCCGACAGAGAGCCCTATCAGCCAATCACTGTGTGCATAGTTAGAAATCATGCTGACATCATCCATAGCAACAAGGTCAACCCCGCCCTTACTCTTAGCTTAAAACTTCTCTCTGTTCCTTATAAAGTTTGTCTCAGCAGCTTTGTGGATAGGTTTTTAGAGAAAACTCTTAGCTAAAAACTTTTACTGCTATTTAGGAGAACTCTTAGTGGTAATAATAAAATGTTTTGTGAATACGGGCCCTGAAGGCTTGATTTATTTCATCTTACCTTTACGCAGATGACGTCGCATTGCGATTGGTCGCTTTCCGTTGCTTTCCAACAAGTGACCAGTGAACGTGAACGCCGACGTGTTCTTGTTTATTATGGTTTTAAAGGTGCTGTATGTAGGATTTTGACTGTACTAAAGCATAAAAATACCATAATATGTTGGCAGATATTTAAGAAACATGCTAAGTTAACATATGTTTATCTGAAAAACAATGCTACAGTCAGTTATTCTCCTTCAAAAATGTGTGTTCCGGCCGGAATGTCTGTGTTTGTTATGGTTTGTGAAACCCGCCCACTGCCAGTTTACCCAATTGTATTTCGGCACCCCGGGTTGCCAGTTGGCGAAAAACACAGTGTATTTAATTTCATTCATCATAATATGCGCTCTTTCTGTTGGTATCCTTAATCTGGCAACCTGCGTGTGAGTCAAGTCTGAGGAGGAGGGGCCTGGTGAAAAAAACCGTCTCCATTATTTTGAATTTGGACTGTAATACCTAGTTCAACCGCTGGGTGTCAATCCTACAAACATTGCTTTAATCAGCAATCTTAATCTTAATTGCATTTAATCAGCTTTAAGTGCATTTTAGCGTCTTTTGTTATTTACCGATTGAGTGTCGCGTCATGTTTCCATTCCGGTGTGCTCTGCCCGCTTGATTTGCAATGAAAAACGTCCTCTCCTTGGACGTTTCCCTCTCCTCCTCTCCCTAATTAACAAAAAATGCTGGGTTAAATATAACCCAGCACTGGGTAAAATATGGAAAAACCCAGCGATTGCGTTGTTTTGACCCAGCAGTTGGGTTACTACCCAGAAGGTTAAGTTAAACATTTAACCCAACTGTTGATTGAAAACAACCCAGTTGCTGGGTTTGTCCATATTTTTATTTAACCCAGCATTTTTTAGAGTGTAATCATGTGTACGAGGCTTGTTCTGTGAAGTTGTTTCATTCATGAATCATACACTTAAAAAAGTACGATTTTTTCATTTGCTAGCTAATTAGTGACGCCTCTTTTTTTCAGCCTAAACGCCAGAATTACTGCTATTGGGCAAACGTCACGTATTACGTAACGTAATTAATATTCATGAGCAAAGAAAAGACATTACTTGATACAGACTACAAAAGTAATCTGTATATGAAGTAGATTAATATATAGATTAATAATTAATATATTCTGTTCATAAAGTGAGGGTTGTTGTTAAAGGGATAGCTCACCCAAAAATGACAATTCTGTCATTAATTACTCACCCAAACCTTCGTTCATGTTTGGAACAAAAAAATAAGATATTTGATGAAATCCGAGACTGTCTGACCCTCCCAGAGACAGCAAGGGAACTACCACGATCAAGGCCCAGAAACATAGTAAGGACATTGTTAAAACAGTCCATGTGACATCAGTGGTTCAATCATAATTTTACAAAGCTACGAGAATACTTTTTTACGAGAATAACAACTTTATTCAACAATTCGTCTCCTCTGCGTCACTCTAGAGCGTATCACGACGCACGTGTGTGCTTTGATCTTAACGTAAATCAAAAAGATATCTTTATTTGTGTTCCGAAAATGAACAAAAGTCTTACGGGTTTGGAAAGACATTAGGGTGAGTAATTAATGACAGAATTTTCATTTTTGGGTGAACTATCCCTTTAATGGTCCCTGTCAAGATATGACACTTTTACTGTCTTTTCTCTGCTGAAGAAAGACCTGATGGTGCAGCAACAGGTTCAGAGGGCGTTTGGCGTCGACGCTCTTGCTTCCTCCCACCCGCTTTCTTCACGAGAGGATGAAGTCATCTCACCGGATCAAATCGATCAGCTATTTGATACCATCACGTATAGCAAGGTTTTCATCATGTGCCAAAAACAACTTGAAATAACACTGTTAAGCACTGTTAAGTCGTATTGCAGTGTTTTAGTTAAATTGCTAAATTGTTGATGTTTCAGGGGGCTGCAGTACTGAGAATGCTGTCTGAGTTTCTGACAGAGTCTATCTTTGCTAAAGGACTTCATGTATGTCTGAGGGGTGTTTAGGTTTTATGATGCATTAATGTGACTTTTAGAGTGCCTTTTTTTCAGACTAACACCCGTGCATGATTTCCACAGAACTATTTGCATGAGTATGCATATAGCAACACTGTGTACACAGATCTTTGGAAAAAACTGCAGGAAGTAAGTAACAAAATTGATGCAATTGATTCCTTAAATATTAGTGTGTTTTATAACCCCATTTTTCATTCAATTTGATTCTAAATCTTTATCAGGTTGTAGACGCAGATTCAAGCATCCAGCTCCCAGCCTCAATAAATGAAATTATGAATCGTTGGATTCTTCAGATGGGTTTCCCTGTCGTAACTATTGACACTGGAACAGGAAGTATCTCCCAGAAGCACTTCCTGATACACCCAGAGGCAGTAGTGGACAAGCCATCTGACTACAAGTATGTTTACATTGACAAATGTGCCAGTATTACTTCAGAGTCCTGTACTTTTAAAGTGCACTGTGTGTATCTTCAAAAATGATTGCAGTTATGAATGGTTTGTGCCAATCACATGGATGAAGAGTGGCACTAACATGGGCCAGCACTGGCTGCTTACTAATACAGCTTCATATGAGCCCATGAAGACAGATACTGACTGGTTATTGGCCAACCTGAATGTCACGGGATACTACAGGGTTAATTATGATCCCCAGAACTGGGAACGTCTCGTCAAACAGCTGACTTCAGATCATACAGTAGGTGTCTCATTATCTTTAATTTAATTTAAAACATTGAGCATCAAAGTAGCATACCTGAATAAAATCCAAATAATAATCAGTTAAAGTGAACGTCAAAAATGATCCATTTAGCAAAACATTAACAAAATTATATGGTTAAAGTATACAACATGTTTCTAATATTTATTGTTCTGCTCAAATGCTATAATTGTTCTGATATATAATTATAAATTATATTTACTAGTAACTTTATATATGTATAATAAATAATATCACAATGTAACATTTGATTTGACCCTCTTTTCACATAGGTTATTCCAGTTCTTAATAGGGGCCAGATCATCGATGATGCATTTAATTTGGCTAGGTAAGCTCTCTGCTGAAAAGATATTTCATCAATGGGAAAATTATGTGGCTGTAAATACTAAAATAACTGAAAATCTGAATTTGATTATTCTTAGGGCAGAGATAATCAACATAACCTTGGCTCTGAGAACAACCAAGTATCTCTATGAGGAGAAGGAGTACATACCATGGGAATCTGCCATAAGAAATTTGGAGTACTTTTTCCTCATGTTTGACCGAACAGAAGTCTATGGACCTTTGCAGGTATGTTTGTTTACTTAGTACAAAAATAATAATATTACAAAATATATAATAATGCAGCTAATACATAAAAAAAATCAGTACACAGAGACTGTTCATTCAGAACATATTAGACACTTATTTTAACATTTATAAATTTCTTTAAAAAACTCCAGACTTACCTGCGGAGGAAGGTGCAACCTCTTTTTGACCACTTCAAAGAAATCACATCAAACTGGACTCAGAAACCCAAAAGATACATGGACCAGTAAATACATGATTACTTTGTTTACAGTTTATTCTAAATATTACTTACCACCACAATGTGTTACCATAGTCAGTTATACACTTTAATTCTATAACCACAAACATAAAACTGTAGTGAAGGATTTTAAAGGGGTCACATCATGAAAAATCAAATTGCTCTTGATTTTTGGATATAAAAGGGAAGTACTATAAAAATGTTCTCGGTAAAAGAGATCCATTTATTGAAACTAAGCAGCTCATTCTGTACTGACGTCAGACAGACCACAAGAAGAAATGACCACCCACATATACACATTAACATTAGCACACTGAGGTAATGAAGAAATATATACCATTCATAAACACAAGACAAATGTGGTAAATAATAAAGTGTGGGAAAGTCTGTCAGAGCTTGTGCAAACCCATAGGTAATTTTACATGCAAAGAGGATGTTTACATAAAAGTCATATAGCCACAACCGCAAAAATGTCTCATTTAATTGTAAGGTTGAGAGACCTGGGTGAAACATGATCATAAAAAAAGAAATTATTACTGTTATTGCTGGTGAAAAAACTAAGTGGACCTCAGTAGGAAAAAAACTATAAAAAATGTATTATATGACCCCTTTAAAATCTCCTTTCAACAGAGAAGTTGCATAACATATGAACGCTTAATTCGCTTCTGTTTTTGCATAAAAATTTGCAATATAAGGGATGTTCTTTGTGATAAAAGGCAATAGAGGGAAACTAATATATTGTGTGGTTTTTGTGACTTCTGTTTATAGATACAACCAAATAAATGCAATCTCAATGGCCTGCAAAACTGGAGTGAAAGGATGTTCAGAGCTCACTAGAATGTGGTACAGACAGTGGATGAAGAACCCTGACAGTAACCCGTATGGAAACCGCTTCTCTCGGACTGAAATCTGAATTCAGTTCCTGCCAGTTCAGATCAACTCTTTCTTATTCTGTTAATTCAGTTGAATGTAGTTCAGTTCAGTGATTCAGTTCCACTTTGGATTCAGTTCAAGCCAGTTCTCTTTCTAGGTCTATTTGTACCATTGATTTTAGTGTAGTTCAGCTAATCAGTTTAAATCAGTTCAGTTCACTTCTGTTTAGTTCTTTTCAATCTGTTTATGGGAGTTAAGCTCCATTAATTTCCACTCAAAATTCAGTTCAAGCCAGTTTAGCTCTTGATTTTAATTTAGTTCAGCTAATCATTTTCAGAATTCGTTTTTTTCAGAAGCCATTTCAGTTCACTTCTTTCTATTTCTTTTTCTTTATATCTGTTAATGGGAGTTCAGTTCAGTTCCAGTCTGAATTCAGTTCAAGCCAGTTCAGCTTTCTCTAGGTCTGTCCATACCATTGATTTTAGTTAAGTTCAGTTAATACGTTTTATTCAATTCAAGTCAGAATTCAGTTCAAGCTAGTTCATTCATTTATAGATCTTTTTAAATCTATTTATAGGAGATTAATTAAATTCAGTTCCAGTTAAGCTCTTTTTAAGTATATTGATATCACTGATTTTAGTTTTGTTCTGTTCTGTAATAATTCAATTTGGAATTCAGTTAAAACCATTTCAGTTCTTTCTAGTTCTGCTCATTCTGATATTTTTCAGTTTAATTTAAGCCAGTTAACTTCAGATTTTTCTGGTTTGGTTTAGTTCAGTTCTGTTTATTTCAGTTTGATTTTTTTTTTCCACTCAAGAATTCCCCCAAATCTGAAGGTCACTGTGTACTGTAATGCCATTGCCGCTGGAGGTGTCGAGGAGTGGGATTTTGGTTGGCAGATGTTCAAGAACAGTAGCATTGCTGCAGAGGCAGAGAAACTGTTATATGGTCTATCATGCACTAAAGAGCCCTGGCTGTTAAACAGGTGAGTCACGTATACTACATCTTAGAACATAAACTACCAAAAATTAATACTTTTATTCAGTAAAGATGCATGAAATTGATCAAAAGTGACAGTAAAGATGTTCTATATCAAATAAATGCTGTTCTTTTTTTTAACTTTCTATTAATCAAAGAATCCTGAAAAAAATATGTGTCCACAAAAATATTGAGCAGTACAACTGCGGGCAACATTCCTTGATGATAATAATAAATGCTTCTTGAGCAGCTAATCAGCATATTAGAATTGCTGAAGACTGGAGTAATGATGCTGTAAATCCAGCTTTGCATCACAGGAATAAATTACATTTAAAAATATTTTCAAATAGAAAACAGTTATTTTGAATTGTAATATTATTTCACAATATTAATATTTTCACTGTATTTTATGTATTTCTTCTGTTTTCTAAAGGTACCTGGAATACACAATAGATCCAAACCTAATCAGGAAGCAGGATGTTACCTACGCCATTGTGTATACTGCAGGCAATGTAATAGGACAGCCATTGGTTTGGGACTTTATCAGAGGCAACTGGGAACTTTTAATTAAAGAGTAAGTACTGTGTTTCCTTCTTTCTTTCTAAATGTATATTTATATTCTCTACTGACATTTTCTATCATGTGATCTCCGTAGTTTTGACGATGGACCCTTCTTTTTTGGAAGACTGATCCAAGGCATCACAAAAAAGTTTTCCACAGAATTTGAACTGCAACAGGTTTGTGCTGTTTCAATAAGAGCTTGTATTTGCAAATGCATAACAAATATTATTACACTACTGTTTGAATGTTTAGGGTCGATACAAGTTTATTTGATTTAAAAAAAAGTACTATTGTGTAATTCTATTACAGTAAAAATAGTAATTTTCTACTGTAATATATTTTAAAATGCAACTTATTCCTGTGATGGCAAAGCTCAAGTAACATTTCCTATTATCATTAATGTAATTTAATATTTTTCTGAAAACCAAGAGACATTTTTCCAGGATTCTACATTTGTAACATTTAACAAAAGATGTAAATGTAACATTTACTTTTGATCAATTTAATGCATCTTTGCTGAATAAAAGTGTCCATTTCAATTTTTTTCTAATTATTAGTTTCTAAAAATCTTACTGACCTCAGACTTTTAAACAGTAGTAAATGTGTAATATTTTGTATTTCAAATTTAAGCTTAAGATTAATGGTCTGTTGTGACGCTATATTCTATTTTTCTTTTTTTTTTCTTGAAATGTGTGGTAGACATGACACATGTATAGAAAATATGGACATGTGTGTACTTATCCCTTTCTTTCCCTCTGTTTCTTTAACAAATCACAGTTGCAGCGATTTAAAGAGGACATTGCAGCAAGCAGTTTTAGTTTTGGTACGCAAGCAATAGAGCAAGCCATTGAACAGGCGAGAGGCAACATTAAATGGATATCTGAAAACAAAGCGCAAGTGTTGAACTGGCTGATTGAACAGACAGCCTAAACACACTCTCATTATGAATGTTTGAGTATTATATCTGCATACTTGCATGAGTATTACATACATTTATATTTTGATATAAATAAATACAGACATTTTCTAATCAAGTTTGATTATCAGCTGTTCTGTGCCTTTGATTATTAAATTAGATCACAAATATTTTGCAGTATTTTATTATGCAGTTGTTTAGAATTCTTTTATATATCTCCTTTGGCTCAGAAAAAAATATGTATGCATTTAAATATTTTGCAATAAACATCAAATGCATTTTATGTTTATAATCACCAGTTTTATATTGTCATTTCTTCATTGGTAGTTCTTCATAGGACCAGTAGTTTCATTGCCTTTTGAAAGTACATTTTCATTTTTATGAAAGTCAACCTCAAATCAAAAAGGTTGTAATTTTTGAATTTAACTCCTATGGGAGAAATTAATGGGAAAAATACTTCTTTTGCACATACTGTTTATGAAAAATGAACTATGGCATCCACGATGGACCTTCATTACAAAGGCGAAGATGTAACAGCACATTACAGGACTCCTTGATAGATGAACTAGATGAATGTGGTTAATTCTTCTGTGTCATTAGGGGCTCCACAGAGGAAGTAGACAAGACTGCACAAATGGGAGGAAGGGAGTGTGAGGAAGTGATTCATTATTATGGTATGTGAAAGCAGCTGCAGACTTGTCACCTTTAAGACTCTTACGACTTTTACCACATATAGATGGACACTGAAGAACAGCTGTCACTCCCGTCACTAATGGTGCTATTAATATCTTTGATGAAGTCACAGCACGATTTCTTGTGTTGTTATTGTGCAATCTGACATGGGATCATGAGATTCTCATCATGCCGCCTTGTTGCTGGCACCATGGGTACTTAAAGGAAGTTCATCCAAAAGGTAAAATTTTGCATTACATCACTTGCTCACCAATGGATCCTCTGCAGTGGATGGGTGCCGTCAGAATGGAGGAAGCGTTATTATGAATTATGCACTCATATTTTGGACAGAAGCGATGGTTTAAAGTTAAAATGCCTTAAAGATGGACTTATTTCTTACAAACACACAGCTTTTCACTTCACAAGACATTAATTGATGGACTGGGGCGGTGTGGATTGCTTGTGGATTATTATGATGTTTTTATCAGCTGTTTGGACTCTCGTTCTGACGGCACCCATTCACTGCAGAGGATCCATTGGTGAGCAAGTGATGTAATACTACAGTTCTCAAAATCTGTTCCGATGAAGAAACAGACTCAATTATATCTTGGATAGTCCTTTGGAATTTTCAGCATTTTTTTTTCTTTTTCATTTTTGGGTGAACTTTTCCTAGTTCTTCAAGATTAAAGAAAATTTAAGATATCAGGAAACACGTCAGTTTATCTTTTTAGCTTGAAAGAGGCATCAGACCTTGCATTTCAGAAGAAGAGCCCCACAGAGCTTTGTTTATAGTCTGAGGGGTATTAAAGGATCTCACCTGTGAGAGTTAGTTTACTCTCCTGCCCACATTAATGCTCGCTCTGCAGGGGTGTTTCCTTAAATGTGTGAATTACAACATGGAATGACCATCACAGCTGTCCCTCATAGGATGCTGCTTAATAATATGCTTTATGGTGTACATTGTTTAAAGGGCATGACATTGAAATCATTTGTATGTAACTCACAAAACTGATGTAAGATTTTTCAAGGCTTTATTTGCCAAAAATGTACAATTCATAAATATTAATATATTTTTAAACATAGAAAATTAAATAAATAGCTGTACAAACGTATTTACAAATATAAAGTCTTTCATTTTCATTATCATTATCACATTGCACAAATTAATATTTGCATTCAGATTGTGCCTTTCAGTTCGTTTTGATCAACACTGTCCATGGAAGAAACTGTGTTGCTCGAGAAACCAAAAATCCTGAGGCTGAGCTGGGAATGAAAGGAAATCACCTTCGACTGGATTCTGAGTCTGGAAAAATAAAATACAGATCAGTAAAAGAAGAACTAAGTAAAAGAACAGGAGCATTTTTTTTTTTTAATTTAATTTTTCAAATACACCGAATCATCATTATTATTATTAAAAATTATTTGATAAATATAACACTGTACAAAAATCAGGTTTATTATAGTCAAGTAAATTTAAAACTAACATTAAAACCATAAAAATGTTACTTTAAATAAAATAAATGTTTTTTAAAAAACTCTCACCTCTAGGTGCCTAACTAGGAAACTAACTAAATCTAACTAATGAAGCAAATAACTGAAATAAAAAATAATAAGATCAAAATCATCCAAAACTAATAAAAATGACAAAAAAATACTAAAATTAAAAAATACTATAATAGCATTTAAGTTATCCTAAAAAACACTTAAAGTCTAAATTTATTACAAATTTACTAAATATTTAATAATAAATATTATTATTTAAAATAGTATATAAATGCTGTTGAAATATCATGTACATACCTGATAACAAGTCATAGATGGGAACTGCTGAGCTGGTAAACTTTGAGTAACTGAAGGGGTCACAGTGAAGCTGTCAAAGGTGGGTGATGCAGCGTTGACCTCGGCCTGAGCTCCACGATTAACCTCGTCTTCACTGAGTTGGAGCTGAGCAGACAGGCAGGAGATGTACTGGATAGTGAGCCGCAGCGTCTCGATCTTGGTCAAGGTTTTTCCGACAGGAGCCACTGATGCAGGCACGTACGTCCTGAGGTGATGAAGAGCTTTGGTCAGATCCCTCATCCTCAGCTTCTCCCGTTCACTTGCGGTTTGCCGTTTCACTCCAGGGAATTTGGACCTTGGCCGTCCGGTTCTCTTGAGCGGCTGGACCTCGTTCTTCTCTTGGGTGTTGATGCTCTGCTGTGGAAAGATCTGGGGTATGTCCTGTCCCAGGTAAGCTGGAGGGGAGAAGCCGCAGGAATCTATGGAAGAGGTTGGAGACAGGCTGCTGCAGGCGCTGTGGTAGCCCGCATCTGATATGGTGTAGCTCTGATCCAGAAGGTTCTCACAGTCAAACAGGAAAGCGCTGCTGTTTTGGAGCTGAAGAGAAGAGCTGGAGATATCCATGGCTTTAGATTTGAGAAGGTCTCTGCTGAATGAGGTTGTGGTTGCTGGTGGACCGTGGTCCTCCTGTATATATCCTCTGAGAGGTGCGATTTGGCACCTCAGAGGATCCCAGTCAGTACTTGAGAGGAGAAGTGACACCAGAAGTAGGGGGTCTGTGGGAAACAGCAGCTTCTCCTGCCTCAGATGTGAGGTGTGAGGACCAGAAACAGCCTGAGAACACAACCCTGGATAGATAGATAGATAGATAGATAGATAGATAGATAGATAGATAGATAGATAGATAGATAGATAGATTTTTATATATATGATGCCCAATATATACATTACCAGTTTACAATATATTAAATTGTAACAATTTAATAATATTTAAAATTACATTTTTGTATTTTTGATAAAATAAATGCTGCCTTGGTGAGCATTGGAGACTTATTTAAAAACATTGACTGATCCCAAAATTGTAGATGTAACTAGAACATGGTATATATATATATATATATATATATATATATATATATATATATATATATATATATACAGTGCCCTGCAGAAGTATTCAAACCCCTTCATTTTTTTCACATTTTGTTATGTTGCAGCGTTATGTTAAACTGCATTAAATTACTTTTTTTCCCACATCAATCTACACTCCATACACCATAATGGCAAAGCAAAAAGAGAACTGTCACAACTTTGTAAATTTATAAAAAATAAAAAATCTGAACTCAGTACTTAGCTGAAACACCTTTACAGCCTCAAGTCTTTTTTTTTTTTTTGATGTGACAAGCTTTGCTCATCAGCATTTGGCAGTTATCTGCCATTCTTCTCCTCACCTGTTCACCTCTCAAGCTCTGTCAGGTTGGATGGGGGCAGATGCACATTTTCAGGTTTCTCCAGAAATATTTGATTGGGTTCAAGGCCAGGCTGTGGCTGGGCCACTCAAGGACATTCACAGAGTTGTCTATAAGCCACTCTTGCTGTGTGCTTAGGGTCATTGTCCTGTTGGAAGGTGAGCCTTCTGCCCAGTCTGAGGTTCTGAATGCTCTGAACTGGGTTTTCATTACGGCTATCTCTATATTTTGATGCACAGAGCTTGTCTTCTACTCTGATGAGTCCCTCAGTCCCTGCCACTGAAAAACAGCCCCACAGCATGAGGCTGCTACCACCACACTTTACTTTTTGGATGGTACTCTGCAGGTGATGAGCAGAGCTGGTTTCCTTCAAACATGATGCTTAGAATTGAGGTTCATCAGACCAGAGAATCTTGTTTCTCAGAGTCTGAGGGTCCTTTAGGTGCTTTTTTTGCAAATTCCAAGTGGGTTTTTGTGTGTCTTCACTGAGGAGAAGATTGAGTCTGGCCACACTGACATAAAGCCCAGATCGGTGGAGTGTTGCAGTGATGTTTGTCCTTCTGTAGGTTTCTCCCATCTGCATATATGATCATGGAGCTCAACTAGAGTGACCATCAGCTTCTTGGTCACCAGTCTAGACAAGGCCCTTCTCCATCAGTTGCTCAGTTTGGCCAGGAGGCCAGCTCTAGGAAGAGTCCTAGTTGTTTCAAATGTCTGCCATTATGGATAATGAAGGCTACATGATTCTGTGAACCTTAAATGAAGCAGAATTTTTTCTGAACTCTTCCCCAGATGTGTGGCTTGACGCAAACCTGTTTCTGAGCTCTACAGGCAGTTCTTTTGACCTCAGAGCTTGGTTTTTGCTCTGATATGCATTTTCAGCTGTTAGACCTTTTATTAAGATGTGTGTGCTGTTCCAAATCATACCCATTCAATTGAATTTGACACAGGTTAACTTGAATGCTCCTGAGCTAAATTTCAATTGTCCCAGATAAGGATTTGAATACTTATGCAATGGAATCATTTATATTTTTTATGTATAATAAATTTGCAAAGATGTTAAAAACCTGTTATTTGCTTTGCCATTATGGTGTGTGGAGTGTAGATTGTTGTGGGAAAAAAAAAGTAATTTAAAGCGGTTTAATGTAAGGCTGCAACATAAAACGTAAAAAAAATGAATACTTCTGCAAGGCACTGTATATATATATATATATATATATATACCTTGCAATTTCACATACTAAATTTGAAGAGCAACTACGTGTAGTATTTTTAAAATGATTAAAATTACATGTATTTTTTATTTGTCACATCAAAATACTATTTAAGTGAGCTGAAAGAAAGCTAAAATATGATTAAAAATACTGAAAATCATATAATAATGACCAGCACAACATACATCTTGATGCCCATGTTATTTGTCAGCTACCCAGTACAAAGCTAGAATTAAAACCCTAAGTACTGAACAATTCAATTGTCACATCTATACAGCATTTCTGAGAAATTATGCAATGGCTTCAGCGCTGAACTCTGTCTGAATCTGAGCAACCATAATGCAGAACTTCTATTTGTGTTTGTGTGTGTTTTCCTAATGATCTCAGACTCCTGAGGCCCTGGGCTTTTCAAGGTCAGTGCTAATTTCCTGCTGATGACGTTTTTTTTTTTTTTTTTATTTGGTTCATCTTAGGTCAGATAGAAAGATGTTTGCATCTCAGATTACAAATCCAAATCATCCCCTGACTAACAAGCACAGTAGTTCTACCAACGGATAAGTCTTAGTTTATCAGTAAATCTGGCTTCCATCAAAATACGTGAGGAGAGGAGCATGAGAAAAACACAATCACATCACACCCGCTCCTTCATGTTAACATGATTAACACCATTCTGATTACACTCATAGCTAGAAATGAAGTTTTGAACTCAGGGGTCTGAAAATGACACCTTCTTAGGGCTCCTATAGTGATGAAGCAGATGATGGTGGTGGACGAGATCAGTGACTGCAGTTCCCACAAACAGAAGTGTCGTATTTGACTCCTGCATTAACATAGACACACATATACATAGATATCAACAGAATTATATATGTTGTAATTTTATCTGAAAGGCCTCAGTGATGTACTCAATGAATGTGGGCGCAATTGATGTGTTCGTTTAATTTTTAAATGTCAGTTTTAACTAGGAAGACTCTGTAGTTTCCCAATCAAAGGTGTGAAGTCACACCTCAGAAATGTTTACGGTGTTAGTTCAGAAAGTTCTCATGGACTTCACCAGAAAAACACTATTCCTGACAGATATGCTGGTTTTTTAGCACTATTTGAACTCATATGTAACTGTAGATTGCAGATATGACACTGAAATTTGATAAACTGAACTAAACTACCAGAATGAGATGTTGTCTTATGTAATTTAAAGGAATAGTTCATCCAAAAATGAATATTTGCTGACAATTTACTCACCCTCAGTTCATGCGATATGTAGATGAGTTTGTTTCTTCATCAGAACAGATTTGGAGAAATGTATCAGTACATCACTTGCTCACCAAATAGATCCTCTTCAGTGAATGGGTGCCGTCAGAATGAGAGTCCAAACAGCTGATAAAAACATCACAATAATCCACATGTAATCCAAACCCCTCCAGTCCATCAATTAATGTCTTGTGAAGTGAAAAGCTGTGTGTCTGTAAGAAACAAATCCATCATTAAGACTTTTTAACTTCAAACCTTAACTTCCGGCTACAATATGAGCCCTCTATCCATCATATTGCTTTTTCAAGTGAAAAAGTCATCTAATCTGAATCAAGAGAGAAATATGCACAGATCAAGTACCATTTACAAGTGAAAACAGTCCGAAGCAGTTCAAAACGAGTATGTCTGTGGACTATGATGTAAGATGGACTTTTTCACTGGAGGAAGCCTTATTATGGATTATGGGCTATGGACGGATATGGATGAGAACTATTTTGGCCAGAAACAAGGGTTTAAAGTTTAAAATGCCTAAATTATGGATTTATTGTGAGGTTTTAATCAGCTGTTTGGATTCTCATTCTGACGGCACCCATTCACTCCAGAGGATCCACTGGTGAGCAAGTGATGTAATGCTTAATTCCTCCAAATCTGTTCTGATGAAGAAACAAACTCATCCATGTCTTTGCTGGCCTGAGGGTGAGTACATTTTCCACAAATTTTCATTTTTAGGTGAACTCCCACTGTAATTTGTGGGATTTCCTCTAACTTTATTTAACACCCAAGTGATTATGAACCGATTAACACGTGATTGTTACACATTCACACATTTTAATTGTGTATTTGCCTTCCAAGATGAAAGAGCTGAATGTGTGTATTTGACATTGGGATTTGCACATCAAATATCCCTCACAAGCTGGCAAAATAAACTTTGTGGGCTAATTCCACAACTTACTGTAATTCACACACAACTGTTCTATGCATTTAAAACGCAGCTCGCCCACATTAGGACATGAGTATTGTGAGGGGGGTCTCTACAGCTAGGTTTGAGGCTAGACTTTGTGGTGTGAACAGGCTTTTCGCAGTCAGTTGAACTTCATTAGCAGCAATAGGCTTTGCTTGTCACAGGTTGAATATACATCACATCACATCTGAAGGATCAGGCCTGGTGCTTGGATGGAATACACTACAACTTACAAAATAACTAATATCTGTGATCAGTGGTCAAAGTGGTTTCTTTTCTGTTTACTGTTTTATTTAAATTATCCAGGAAACGTCACATTTGCTTGGTTATTATTACGATGCAGCTCTGTGCCAGCTTTAACAGCTTTAAAGTTACTGAATACAATTACAAGATTCATTGAATCAGAACATAACTGACAACCTCTAGAGGCAATACATTGTAAACAGGCAAACAGATGTGGAAACAGCTAATGAGGGAAATTTCGTCCAACAAGCGGTAAAAATCCATTAGGAATAGTTATTAAACTACAGACAAAAACCAAAATCAAGTTTCCATTGATTTTGCCCAAACACTTTAGTTTTGCTCTTAACTCTTATTGTTTTTCGAGGAAGCCTGAACATTAGTTTAGCTGTATTATTTCTTAGAATTAAATACTCTGGCAGTATGAGTTAAGTTTCATTAGGCATAAAAAGTGACAATACATCCACATTACACTTCTTTGCTAAAGATAACACTAGTTTCAGTAGTTTCATTGAGCTATACAGGTCAAATCACATAACCACTAAAGACGTACTTAACTCGCTTATGAACGCGGTCAATCATAAATTTACAAACTATATAAACGTGTAAAGCACAAAATCTTCACCATGTCTCTTGTTGTCAACAGTCAATTTCTAAAGATAAGAAGTATGTTTATTTGTTTTTGGTTTTTTTAGTACGTAGGTGCTACTGCTAAGTGGTTCTTTTACTTGGACGTTACTGACATCTGGTGGCAGGTTGGACTTTTTAACTCAAGTAATACTGAATCCTGAAATAGTCAAAAGTTTCCACATTTAGGTGGTAGAAAGTTAGCAACCCAAACCACAAGTGATTTACAGAAACAAAATATTATTTGTGTCATATTATAGCTTACTATGCCTGATTGACCTACAAAAAATATAACTGATCACTATATTATATACATTTTGTGCCAATTACGAAGGCCAGTTTATGATAAAGCTGTATAATGTCATCACTGTTAGTGAATGTTGTCAGATGACCAATAGAGGGCGCTAAATGTAACTTTTTTTTAGACTCCCATGCCAAGTCTGTGATTCAGAAAGAAAAATCCCTCGTTGATTTGTATTTCTAAATGTTAGATATATTTTAATGAACAAATTTCTGATTGTAGTCAACATGGCTGAAACACCAGTGTAGAGAACAAGAAAAGAGAAACTATTTTTTAATAACACGTTTTATTATAAATACGTAGCAAATATAGTTTTGTATTTACACAAGACAGACAGGTATAACACATATAAGTTAAATTATAAGAATAACAGGATTGACTTTGATTCACATTTATTGCTTTCACAAGCCAAACATCCACATCCATTTTCTGTACAAAATACAGTAGTAGGCATCAGTCTTGCTTTGGGTGTGATGGAGACGTTTTTGCTGTCAGCTCCAGTAAGCTTGAGGGACAAGATGATAGCCAAAGTTTCTGCCATAAACCTGAAACAGAGGATAGAGCATGGATTAGAGCACAGTACATCTTAAATACGTTTGTTTGTTTGCTTGGTTCGGTCATTTCCACTAACAGTGGCATTATTTTCAAAGTAAGAAAAATTGCCTTGCATTCAATGCTCACAACAAAATATATAAGTTTATCTGAATTTAGATATTATTTTGTCATCTATAAATATCTTTGAAATCTATTTGTTAAATATTCAGTATGTAGATAGTTACATGGATAGATAAAAATTTTAAAAATATTGTCTTTGTTTTATCAAGCTTTTTATTCCTATTAATTTTCCAATTATTACATTTATTTATTTACTTATTTATTTTCCTGAAGGTTTTGGTGACTCAAAGTGCTGAAAAAGTGAAAATAGTGACCAATTATACTTGCAATATCTTAAAATATGAACTTATACCAGTGAACCTGGTGTTTTGCGACACCTAGAGTGTCAGTGGCGGTACTGCAAGGGTCTTCCCATTATTTTTGATTTCAGACTAATAACTTAACCTAAACTTGACTTAATTAAGCTTAAGATAAATTTCAGCTAAATATTTAGTATTAATATTCATAAATAATACTAATATATAATGTAAAATTGATGACTGTGCACATAAATAATGATTGTTTTGACTGCTTCTGCACTATATAATGTCTATAATTTACATATATTTATATACACACATAAAATAAATAATATTTAAATGTATAATTATATAATATTATAATTATATTCAAATATAATCTAAAAATGGCATTGCAATAAATAATTTAAAAATGATACTAAAAAAATATAATTATTTCATCATCCATAAAAAAGTATTATTTACATACCTGGTATGTCTGTGTTGTTTGAGCACACTGTTGTGACTGGAGGAATCCGTCTACATTTGCAGAGAAGTTTTGCTCTGTTGAATGCTGCTGTGAGGAACCACCGTACTGATCCATGTTGATCTCATCACATTGCCCTTTATGACCAGAGCAACCCTCATACTGTCCATCATAATGCCCATAACTGTGTCCTTGCTCGACCCAATCTCCAGCCATAAACCTGTACTGAAAATAACCAACGATCTCTGGAGAATATGAGCAGGCGCTGGACTTCATGTTCTTCCTGTGGTTCAACTCTTCTTCACTGAGTCCCAGCTGAGCAGACAGAAACGAGATGTAGCGTATGGTGAGCCGTAGCGTCTCGATCTTGGTCAGGGTTTGGCCTACAGGAGCTACGGACGGAGGCAGGTAGGTCCTGAGATGGTGGAGAGCTTTGGTCAGATCCCTCATCCTCAGCTTCTCCTTCTCACTGGCGTTCTGTCGTTGCTCGCTCGGGTTCTTCAACCTTAATCTGCGTTTCCTCTTGAGGACACCTGCAGGTTGGACTGATTTTGAGCATGCAGGCTGGGCCCGATGGGACAGGGAGAATCCCTGGTCCATGGATGGATCCGGAGAGATGGTGTCTGGAGAAGAAATGCTGTAAAACTCTGACTCTGAGCCCGAACAGCTCCACTGGTTCTGCTGGCTGTGGCTTGAGCTTTCCATGTTGTGACTCTGAGGGTGAATGAAGGCTGGACGAAGGGCTGGAGGTTTATATGTTGGACTCAGAGGTGCGAGGTGACACCTCTGCAGGCCTACGATAGCCATCGCTATCTCTCAGACCCCAGGACTCGGCCTGGGTCTGTCTGGGAAAGACTCGGAGAGGCCGCAGGAGCAGAGGTGTGAATTTTAACTCCTCTTCAAAACAACAAACTAGAGCAGCTACTCTCCCAGAAAACACATCTTGTCCAACTGACCAAACAATGTATAGATTCTTTTTATAAACTCACCTCTGATAATTCGCAAAAAAAGAGGATTTTCTTTTAAAATGAATAGTTTCATTCAGCATGGATGCATTAAATAATTCAAAAGTGACAATAAAGATATTTAAAATGTTACTATATATATATTCAACAAAAAAGTCTTCAAAAAATGTATCACGGTTTCCACAAAACTGTTTTCAACTTTTCATAGTTATAGTCATAGTCATACTTTATTTGTCAATTCTATGTGTCACATAGAAACAACATTGTCCACGGCTTACAGTTCAGTGCATTAAAATAAATAAATAAAAATATTTAAAATACTAAAACATAAATATTCTAGTAAAATTATTTAAAATACTTGAATGTATTAAAAGAATTAACCACAATAAAGTCACAAACAGCAGCCTAATTTTATAATAATTTTATAAATTTAATAAGTTGAATAATTTTTTAATAATTTTAATTTTATAATAATAAGAAAAGTTTTTTGAGCAGCAAATCAGCCTATTAGAGTGATTTCTGAAGGGTCATGGGACACTGAAGACTGGAGAAATGGCTGTTGAAAATTCAGCTTTGTATCACAGAAATAAATTACATTTTAAAATACAGTCAAACCAAAAAATATTCAGACACCAGATATAATTTTTGATATTTTTTTTTACTAGTGGATGCAGGACACTATAATTAATTTATGTGAGGATAGCAAAATAAAGTAAACTGTGACATATTATAGCCAAAAAATTCTCCATACGGTGGACTACCAGTAAAACTGATAAAAATTTAGGACCAAAAATTTGATTCGACACTTTGACCTGACCATGCTTTGTTACATACCTTTCTGTCAAAGTTATCTGACATTATCAAGATGAATTTGTTCTGACACAGTTTAACTCTTGAGTTCTTGTCATATTTTATTACAATTTTCTAAACTATAGCAAATAAACTGTGATAATGAGAGAAATATTGAAGGTGTCTGAATAAATTTTGGTTTGACTGTAATTCATTTGTGATTATCAAGATGAATTTGTTCTGACACAGTTTAAATCTGAGTTCTTGTCATATTTTATTACTGTTTTCTAAACTATATTGAATAAACGTGAGAAATGTTGAAGGTGTATATTCAAAATAAAACAATTATTTTAACTTGCAATAATATATCACAACATCACTGTATTTTTATTCAAATAAATGTGGCCTTGAAGAACATAAGAGACTTCTTTTAACAACATTAAAAAAAAAAATCTTGACCTCAAATCTTTGAAAATGAGTGTAAAAAACTGTGTTTCAATAGTAGCCTACTTTTATATCTTTCAGTTTTAGGTTAACCTAAGGTAAAACACTTGAGCTTAATCATTTGATGATTCCCACTATTAGTTGAAGCACCCTACAGCTTATTATATATAAGATAAAGTCCCAATCCCCAGCTCAATAATTCAAAACTGCTAGTTTTCTGAATGGAGTTGTATTTCAAAGAGCTAAGCAGCATAATTGACCTTAATGATGTTTAATTATGCTTAATAAACTCCATTAGCAGATTGCACTTGAGGTGCGACATTCACACAGACTGGTGACCAGGTTTGCAGTTTAGTGGTCGATATAGTCACTGTGGTCAGTGAAGAGGGTCTCATTCAGAATTTCAAAGTGATAATGAGTGCATTAGAAAAGAAAACTAATTGTACCTGATTGATTGATTAGTATATAGTTAGAAATATCTAACTTTTTTTTTTAGAAAAACAATTATATTTACATATTTATTAATTTTATTAAATGGAAAAATATTCATATACAATCTATTGAATGTACAATGTACAGAGTACAACTAAAAAAATGTGGAGATGGTAAGACTTTTTAATGTTTTAAGTGACTGGCTGTTTAAGAATCATTTCTTCTACAACGTATCAGTTTAGAAGTAGAATTAAAAATTCTTGCTGTGTGGTTTATATATTGTTCTGGGTGATTGCTGAGGAAAATGCCACCTGTCGACTTTATTCTTCACACTGTATTTTGACTCCAGGAAATGCCTTCAAATTGCTGGAGAATCTTGAACGCAAGTCAGAGCAGGAAATCTGGAAAATTTGACAGCGTTGTTGCCGAGGTGTAGCAATAACGTTTGTTATCGAGTGAATGTGGACACAGAAGAAGAAAGTATACAGAATACATGGCTGCATCCGAAAACTTAGGCAGCTGACTTGCTGCCTCGCTGCCTTATGAGGCAATGACTTTGCAGGCAGCATTTTTGCATGAAGGCACCTCACGAAACTGATTTCGGACAGGCTTCTGAGGCAGCGTAACGGTTTAATGATCTACAACAAAATAGAACGAGTTTTGGTGATAACTAAATGAATATTTAATTACTATAATACTAATTTCTCGCTAGAAATAACATCAAAAGTGCAAAAAGTTAATCAGAAATATACATTTAAACACAAACTAACCACCAAGCGCAACTTTCAGATGCCATCTTTGTTTTTTAGCTCAACCGTCATGGAATGGAACGCACAGGATTGTGGGATATCAAAGGCAGCGAAGGATACATCTATGCTGCCTTCAAAAATAGATCAGAAGAAGGTATCTCATGAGACAGGAAGTGAAGCTAACTTTGGATTCGGACATGCCTTGATGCCTTCCTGCCTTGGAATGCTGCCTCCAAAGGCAGCATTTTTCAGTTTTCGGATGCAGCACATAAGTGACCCTGGACTACAAAACAAGTCATAAGAGTCTTTTTTAAAAAATTTTTTAAATGAGATTTATTACATAATCTGAAAGCTGAATAAATATGATTTGTTAGGATAGGACAATATTTGGCTGAGATACAACTAGCCTGCTTGAAAATCTGGAATCTGAGGGTGCAAAAAAAAAAAAAAAATCAAAATACTGAGAAAATCGCCTTTAAAGTTTTCCAAATGATTAAAAATTAAGTTTTGATATATTTATGGTAGGAAATTTACAAAATATATTCATGGAACATGATCTTTACCTAATATCCTAATGATTTTTGACATAAAAGAAAAATGGATAATTTTGACCTATACAATGTATTTTTGGCTATTGCTACAAATATACCGGTGTGGTCCAGGGTCACGTATACTCGAAAGGAAAATAATAATACAATCTCAATTAAAAAAAGACCAGAGAGCTCAATGAACCGCTAGCTTCACGATGAACGAGCGGTGAGTACAACAGATGACGTCACACACTTCTTTACGGGACAGTCTCTAGAATGTGTGCAAACATAAGCACACCAGAAAATTAAATCAGTCCCACCAAACAGCTTATCCATATCCAGTAACCTGTGCTGCTTCCAAGAAAGTGACTTCCAATCATGTTATCATGTCAGCCACACATTTGTTTGTAGGCCTATCATAATAGTTTTACAGTTATAATGTAACCAGGTAACTGTTCAAACCTTCCAAATCCATTTCTTGAGAAGGGATTCTCTGACCTCAGTGACCGATGCTGTGACCTCCAGCCTGCCTCTCTGTCTTTCTGTAGTGTGAGAATGAATAAGCAGGGTGCTAGATTTGGCACCTCCGTACTGCTGTAGAATGAGTGAAGCTGGCACCTGTGTGTGTCTTTCCACTCCTCTGCAAGCCTCTGTCAAACTCTCACAGAAACTCAACTAAAATATCTGTTCCTCCTGCTTATTTTTGCAGGGGAAACATATATGATAATGCATTTGCAAATTTGGCAATTTGCATGTTACCAGCTTTGACTTACTGTACTTAATTACTTATTTTCTGGGTAAATAAAAAATTGACTGTGGCCTGGCAAGACCTAGCAAAGTGAGGCCTTTCACACCCTTGGTATGAAACGTGACAAGCGACTTAATCACAGAGTAGATTTAAACCGAGAAGCACATTGTACATGAATAAAATGGTTATTGCACAAGCAGATTCCCTGTTTGACATCATTGAATAATAATGCTGATGATGGTTTCCTAAGTGAATAAACAGAGAAAACATTATGGAGCCACAAACTTAAGAATTTAAGAAATAAAAGAAATGATTTTAAAAATATGTAGAAGAGTAGCATGTTTAGCTTTTAAAAGAAGGCAGAGCAACCTAATCTAATAAATCTGGTGAAAGAATTATCTAGATTTTGTTTCACACCTTTGCATAAATAAATGAGCATCCGAAGAGGTGTGACTGATTCACACGTGAGAACTGGCTGTGTTTTTACAAGTGTCTTTCCATGCTCACATACTCACAGAAAAGCATGGGAACTTTAAATAAGACCAAAACACTGTGGTTTTCTCATTTTCTTTCCCATTTTTAATATATTGTGCTGAGAAAGAACATGAGTCACTGAAAATCAGAAGTAAAATTATAAGGTTTATATTTTATTTTTATACCATCACAAACCAGAAGAAAAAAACTAAACGAAAAAAACCCATAATTTGAGCTTTTCTTATTTAAATTTTTTAAAATAAAATACAAAAAGAATAGATTTTAGATTTGACATAAAGCTATTAAGACTTGCTATGGAGGACCTTTTTCAGCAATCAGTGTTGACCCATTAAAATAAAATACATTTAAATAACTTTTTTTGTGATCAAAAGTGAAAAAAGAAAGACTTAAAACTATTATTTTTGAGCCATTCCTTCATAATTACAATTCACACGTGTTTAAAACAGAAAAATAATATCAAAATCACATAATCTACATATTTTCTCACATATACACACTTCACATGAACCAATTTGAAAAATATCTATCCTCATACAAACAATATCATTCTGTATCATTTTCTAATTAAAAGGCATGACAAACAATAATTGAAAAGATGGGATTCCAAGAACTTTGGAGTTAAAACACAGTGAAAATATAACTATCTAATGTGAAATAAACATATACCACAGTATTAACAAATACAACACAACAAAAACTAGCAGATGACCAAAATCAGGTGAGCAGAAGAAGCTGGTGATAAAGATTTCTCCACCAAAAAATGGTGATACTCACATCTAAATCACTTTGTATAACTGTTGCAAACATGTTTCCCCATATTTCCAAATTTTGGATTCCCTACTCAAAATAGAGCCTCTGTGAACACTTTAAACAAACACATGCTCTACAGTTTAAATGAAGTAATACTATGAAAGTAATACTACAGTACAGTGGTTCTAACATCATATCAGCTTTACATGTTTCAGCCCTTTCGCTATCAGTGTTCAGCAGTCCAGCATGCGGTCATCCAGTGTCCAGCTGGACCAACCGCTGAGGCCTTGAGGAGTTTGGCTTTTTCACTGAAGAATGACCTCTCGTGTCTCAGGTAACTTAAACGCTAGCAGTCCTCCGCACACTAGTGCTGAGAAAGACAGGATGATGGGGATGATCTTGGTGATGCCGATAAACTTGCCAAAGGTGAAAGTGCTGATGATAGCTGCAAGTTTACATGTGCCATTCAGCACACCGAAAGCTGTGGCTCTGAGGACACAAATGATGAATGAGTGAACACAGTGTGTAAAGATAAAGTAGTACAGTAGTATGCATACTTTATAGCTTTTTATTCAGAGTCAACTTCATGTTTAATTTGATCTAAAATGAGGTTATGAGGCATAGAAGTTCAGGTTGTTTGATGTGTTGCACTGTTGTCTATCTGGATTGTTCAAATTCTAGTGAAAAAATGTCTTTCTACATATTTCCAGACAAAAACGTGGGTGAAAATTTGGGAACTTACAGACTGTACAAGATATGAAATGGACTGTACGCATCACAAAATAATAAACACAACAGAACTGAAGAAGAAAGGAATCAAATGAAGCTATAAATAAGTAAAACAGAAAATAACATCAAAAGGTAAATCGATTTACAAAACATATTGAACATCCTTCTGTCTCTTACAGCCTCAATTTCATAAATAAATCAAATAAATATGGTATATATTCTAATGAAGGTCTTTAAACAACAACAACAAATTATTTAGTTTTATGCTTTACACGTTGACCACATATCTGAAGAATCTGAATTATTTAAATCTTTCACGGATTTATGCTACATTTAAGTTTGAGGTCAGTAAGATTTTTTAATAAAGAAATGAATACTTTTATTCATCAAGGATGCATTCATTTGATCAAAAGTATCAGTAAAGCAATTTAGAATGTTACAAAAACTTTCTTTTCAAAGAAATGTAGATCTTTTGAACTTTTTATTCATCAGAATACAGAAAAAACACGTACCACAGCCCCTTTTTTCAGTATTGATATTATTAAGAAATGTTTTTTGAGCTCCAAAACGTCAAAACATCTTAAAATGATTTCTGAAGAAACATGTGACACTGAAGACTGAAGTAATGGCTGCTAAAAATTTCAGCTCTGCATCACAGGAATAAATTACATTTTAAAATATATTACAATAGAAAAAAAATCTATTTTAAATTGTAATAATATTTCACAATATTACTGTTTTTCCTGTAGCTTTGATCAAATAAATGCAGCCTTGTTGTGCATTTAACTTTCAAAAACATCAATTTTTTTTTTTTTTTAATGGCAGTGCAGTTAAACAAAGGCAGTTTTTAATTCATGCATTGTATGAAAATGAAGTATTAGAGATGTCTTTTGGTGCTAGATCTTTTGTACCTTTTCGAGGCTGGATAGAGCTCTACTGTGATGACCTCAATGCCGTTCCAGGCTGCAGCACTGGCTGCGAAGAACAGGCACTGGAAAAAGACGACAGCCCACTGACTGAAGCACAGGAGCAGGAAGAACGTGCAGCCAGCGGAGCCTAGCATGGATCCTCCTTCAAACAAACACACCCACAGTTCACTTAGATACTATAAACCCATTACAGTCATTGACAAAGCCATAACAGTTTTGTGTAACCACTCACCTATAATTTTAAGACGTCCTATTTTATCCATTAATAGACCTGATATGATGTTGCCTGGTAATACAGACAAACTTCCCAGGAAGCTGACTAGATAGATCAGGATGTCATTTTCCTCTTGGAAATTTAGATGGCAGCCTTTTTTGGGGTGCAGAAATGTTGTATTTTCCAGCTTACAGTTAATGAACTTGGAATCTTCCCACAGGTCTGACAGTTAATGAAAGGAAAACCCAAATGATCATTCAGAAATCTAACGGGCCGAAGGTCAATATTTAATTTATGCCAAAAATGTATGAATTGAATACCAGTGTTGTAGAAGACTGTGTTTTTAAGGGTGCAGTTCTCAAAGAAGGTGCCTGTTGATCTGATGTCCTCAAAATAACAGTTCTCAAAGAGTGATTCCTCAAACTTCACGTTTCTGATTTCAATGTTGAGAAACCTGCAAGTAAAGTACATAAAAATGTTTGGGGTCAATAAGATTTTTTTTTAAAAGAAATGAATACTTTTATTCAGCAAGGTTGCGTTAAATTGATCAAAAGTGACAGTAAAGACATTTAAAATGATTTCCATTTCAAATGAAAGCTGTTCTTCTGAACCTTCTATTCATCAAAGAATCCTGAAAAAATATTTTGAACTGTTTTCAACTTTGTTAATAATGATAAAAGTTTATTGAGCAGCAAATCAGCATATTAGAATGATTTCTAAAGATGACTGGAATAATGATGCTGAAAACTCTGCTTTGCATCACAGGAATAATTTACATTTTAAAATGTATTAAAATAAAAAAAACAGTTCTTTTTAATTGGAAAAATGTTTCAAAATATTACTGTTGTTACTGTATTTTTGATCAGATAAATGCAGCCTTGGTGAACATAAAAGACCTTTTTCGAAAATATTTTTTAAGAAATCCTAGCAACCCCAAACTTTTGAATGATAATGTACCTGCAATAGTCCTACATTCTATAAAACACCATATATATCAAAGCTAAAAATCTGGCATGTGTACTCCTGTAAACGAATAAATAAAGTACCTGTCATGGATATATTCCCCCTCCTTGTGGACCTGATTTTGCAGAGTGAAGTTGAAATGAAAGCGTTCCACTTTCTCACGATGAAAGATCTTGACGTTGGACTCGTACTCCTCAAAGTGGAGGTACTTGATCTGGTCTGGAAACCACGCTCCCAGGCCATAATAGCTGTGTGATGGAAGATGAATTAATGCTGTAGGTTGTTTACTGTTAAAGGAGTCATTCTGCTCTGTTCCAAACCCTACAGAGACACCATTATTTACATGCTCCAGACATGATGGCGACTAAAGATACTTCATTAGGCAGCCTGACATGCAATTTTGAAAAGACAATCACAATAGTGCAGTAAAAAAAACACCTCTAAAATGGCAGATGAACCGAGAGAAATGATGATTATAAATATAGAATTCATTAGTGTGTGCCATGCATATCTGATAGGCATAAACACATAAGGAACAGAAAAGTAAAAAAAAATAAATAAATAATAATAATTAAAACAAATTGGGGTCAGTAAAGACATTTATAATGTTACAAAAAATTTAAAATCCTGAAACCCTTTCACACTTCCTTAAGTAGCACAACAATTAATAATTTAAACTAATAATTAAAAAAAAGAAGAAATTTTCTGAAGACTGGTGTAATGGCTGCTAAAAATTCAGCTGTGCCATTAAAGTGAAAATAAAAATGTTAAATATATTAAAACAGACAACAGTTGTTTTAAATGATAAGTATATATATATATATATATATATATATATATATATATATATATTTCACAATAATACTGTTTCTGGCTAATTTTGATCAAATGAAATCAGCCTTGGTGAACATAAAAACTTTAAAGAACATAAAAAAATCTTACTAACACCAAACTGTATTAAGAAGAGTACTGTATTAATACATTTTACATATTGTATGAAAACTTTTAATATAAATATATTACAGCTTACTGTATTTTATTAACATTGCATTTATATGTTTAAGTATTTATATATTTACATGTATTTGTATATTTACGTTTTTTCATTTTAATCATTATTTAATTTTTCATTTTTGTAAACATTATTTTGAATTATTAATATTATGTCACCTTATGTACTGATATTGATTCTGAGTTGATATTTTCATGCATGTCACACTTATACTGCTTATGTAGAACATTCTATGACTGTTAGGATAGGCAACATAGAAAGTTGGCAGCGAGAAGCTCGCTATATCAGCAATGAAGCTGCTCACCTGAAGGCCATTGTAAACCACACAATGGTAATGAACAAACCATGGAGTCTGAGATCAGGTGCGGCGAGCGACATCAGGTTCTTCATGACCTTTGGAGCAGAATGGAAACAAACACTGTATTTGCTTTAGCAAAACAAAATTCTTTTTATCACATGTTTCAATGCTTTTATCATCTGCCAGACAAAGGCTGTAATTCTGAACACAAAGAAAGGTAATGGTACAACAAGCGTCACACTTTTAGCCATCATTCAGGTCTTTAGCTCATTAGTGCATACCTGTTTAACCAGGGTCATATGTCTGACCATGAATCTCTGGAAGGCAGTGCCAGTTTCACTCTGAATCTCTATGAACTCGTCATCCTGTGTTTGAGGCATTTTGATCTGTGAAACCTGAAAGAGAGAGATTTATTTCATAGATAAGACCATGTAAGCTGAGCCACATAACAGGATTCATCAGGTGTCACCAATTCAGTTATTAAAATCAAGCCTTTACTCAGTAAACTCAACACAGACACAGATATGAGCTGCTTTGCTGTTATTTAGTGGTCTAGAAGTTTAGAATGGACATCTTTACTTCAAACACTCTCTCTGGCTCTCCTTTCGCCCTCCAGTTGGTGTCATGGACCTGCTTCAGGATCATCCAGGCCTCATCGTGTCTTGCTGTCTGAAATTCACAAAAAAAGACCATGAATTTTGTGTAGCACAGGGATTTTTTTAACAGGGTATGCTCCAATTATTATTAGAACTACTTTTATACAAAAAAGAATAAAAACTTTAAAATGCCTTAAAAACATATATTTTTCCACAATATGCCATTTTGACAATCAGTACATCGTTAGTTGCTCATTTGTGACCCTGGACCACAAAACCAGTCTTAAGTGTCAATTTTTCAAAATTGAATATTTATACATCATATGAAAGCTGAATAAAGCTTTCCATTGATGTATGGTTTGTTAGGATAGGACAATATTTGGCCGAGATACAACTATTTGAATATCTGGAATCTGAGGGTGCAAAAAAATCAAAATATTGAGAAAATCGCCTTTAAAGTTGTCCAAATGAAGTTCTTAACAATGCATATTACTAAGCAAAAATTAAGTTTTGATATATTTACGGTAAGAAATTTACAAAATATCTTCATGGAACATGATCTTTACTTAACATCTTAATGATTTTTGGCATAAATTTTTTTTATAATTTTGACCCATACAATGTATTTTTGGCTATTGCTACAAATATACCCCAGCGACTTAAGACTGGTTTTGTGGTCCAGGGTCACATTTATGTTACTACTGTTTTAGACACTAATTATGATGTGATATTGAAAACATTTTGTTTTTACTATGCAATGAGCACTTTTGTATTATTATGGAATCTGAATCAAGACGCTTGAAAACATTTTAGCAAATGTGCACAGGCTTTTGTGCTTTTTTACTCAGATTATTTGATTTGTCACGATGTTATCAATGTGTCACAATGTCAATGGATATCATCAACTGAAATAACTTCTATGAAATTTTCATCAAATTTTGGATTTTGCGAGGAAAAATCTAAATAAATATGTAAAATATATAATACGTTTATTTTTATATAAATTAAATATAAATACATACATACATACATACATGCATTTATGTGAAAAAAAATTGGATAAAATCTTAGTAAACTATCATGCACTATCATATTACCTCCAGGAGGAAACGGGGACTTTCCGGCATGAACACCAGCCCAGCGAGAGCAGCCACAGAGGGAAGGAAACAAACCAGCGCAAACACCCTCCAACTGTGGAACTGGAACTCTGTGCCCATACTGAAACCCCAGCCTGCGACAAAAAAAACAACCCAAACCCTCAGAAACCTCAGGAGAAACATGACAACATGGATCCTGACAAGTGGTTTTGGTAGGGCCAACTACGTCCAGACACCTTCTAATATTGTTATAGATTTAAACACTATTGTGTTCTGCTACAAGGTCCTGCACTGGGACTAAATTCAAAAAAGGCTCATTTTAATGGAATACATCAGTTCTTTGCTCACTGCAATTCTTGTTTCAAGTGTGCCTTTACTTCATTTCCATTATTAGAAACCATTATTAGAAAGAAATTATGATTTATGATGAATTACCATAATGTGGGATGATTCCCCACGCGGCGAAGGAAGCGTACAGTCCTCCGAGCATCCAGAACAAGCACAGCCAGCTGAGATGTTCTCCTCTCTTATCCATCTGCAGGAACTCAGCGAAGTATGTGTACACAACAGGGACTGAGCCGCCGATCCTGCAGGAGATCAAGTACTTAATGTCATTTAATTACCATAAAGCCAGTATAGGAAGTGATTTCCTCACTGCTGTAATCTGCAACTCTGACTGAAATTTATTAAAAAGTCTTATTGTCCGCAAAATTCTGAATGATAGTGTATATGCATAAATGAATTCCTGCTGCTTTCGGAGAGTCTCACCCGATTCCTGAGAAGAGTCTGAAGAAGATGAAGAATCCGTAGCTCTGTGCAAAACAGGACAGGAAGGAGAAGATGCAGTTGATGGCCAGAGCGTAGAGTAAACACTGTCGTCTGCCCAGTTTATCAGCCAAACCGCCCCACAGGACAGCGCCGATCATCATCCCCACGTATACTATTAAACCTGAACACACAGAGCCACACAGTCACTGAGGAACAATAACACAGTAAATTGTAATAAGTCTATATGGCTCAAGATTTGAAAATCAAATGTTGAAAACAACATTTTCCAGCTTTTTTTGTCCCCAAAAGTAATATGGGTTTCGAATGATGTGAGGATGAAGAAATGATGTCTGAAGTTTTTATTTTGTGTGAAATATCCCTTCCTAAGGTATAGCAACTATTTATTAGTTTGGATAAATCTGTGATCTTTATCACAATCACTTTTTAACAAAGGCATCAGAATATCACACCCTGTCTCTTGCCTTTCACACACACACACACACACACACACACACACACACACACACACACACACACACACACGCACAGTCTCAAATGGCTAATTAAAGAATGGGATAAGTGATTATCAGGCACGTGGCAGGGATTGTGAACCTCCCTGTGGATTACACACCGTACTAGACAGCAGACTACTTTCATCCCTGATTGAAACTTTTCCTGGCACACGATCAAAGATACATTCTCACTCGACCTGTGCTGTCGTTCTGTCACCAACAGGCTTAAAAAAAAAGTACAGAAAGTTATACTTCAGGGTGGGATCTGATATCTGCTTTATCAAAAATATAGTAAAAACAGTAATATAATGAAACATTATTATAATTTAAAATTAACTGAAAATAACTGCTTTCTACTTGAATATATTTAAAAATATCATTTATTCCTGTGATGCAAAGCTGGATTTTCATTCTAACATGCTGATTTGGTGCTTAAGAAATAAATGTTGAAAATAGTTGCTCTGCTTAATATTTTTTCAGAATTCTTTGAAAAAGATCAAAAGAACAGCATTTATTTGAAATTTCTATTTTATATTTGAATATATTTTAAAATGTAATTTATTCCTGTGATTTCAGCATCATTACTCCAGTCTTCAGTGTCCTATGATCCTTCAGAAATCATTCTAATGTGATGATTTCTGGCTCAATAATCATTTATTACTATCATTTTTGAAAACAGTTGAAAACTTTTTTTCAGGATTGCTTGATGAGTAGAAAGTTCAGAAGAACAGCTTTTATTTGAAGTAGAAATCTTTTGTATCATTACAAATGTCTTTACTGTCGCCTTTGATCAACTTAATGCATCCTAGCATAATAAACGTATGAATTTCTTTAAAAAAAAAAATCTTACTGTCTTTTGAATGCTTATATATAAAAAAATTTGCACAACATAATAATAATAATAATAATAATAATAATAATAAATTGCAGGTGGAATTAATAATATTAATTATTTATTATTAATTTTATTATTAAATTTAAACAAAAAATATAAAAGATTATTGAAACTTAAGAATTTACAGTATGTGAGGAGCATTTCCATTTGCTATTATATTTAATTAACATTTAGTTTTTAGTTCTGAAAAATGTGTATTGAGCCACATTCAAAATAGGTCTAATTCTTTGATTGGGCTTTCCTGCAAACAAAGACTTATCAAATTGTTTTAGTCTGATCAGAAATTTATCTGAATCTGATTTCCACTCACCCAGCATGCCCTTGTCAGCATTCGACAGGCACATGTCCTTCTCAGCACTGGGCAGGGCAAAACTCACTACGAAGCACTCCACCCCATCAGCCATCAGAGCCAGACCCAGCACCGTGAAGAGGGTCCACTGGAAGCGGCCGTGACCGCAGTCCTCCATGATGGACTCGTATTGATCAGGCAACGTTTCCTCCTCCACCTCAGCTGCCATCCTGGCCTTCATGCGGGCCTCCCTTCGGGCGGCTCTCCGTGCCTCCTTGATCTCGTCCGGATGAGGGATGCCCTGGTACTCACCCTCGTACATCTGATCATCTTCATCATGCCCCTCGGTGGCATCACTAGCAGCATCTTCCTCCTCCTGAGGAGGGTAGTCTGTCTGATAGGGGTAAGTGTACTCTCCTCCTTCTCCGTACGCGGGATACGTTTCTCCCTGCTGGTTTACATTGTTTTGGTAAGGGTCATCCATTTTGGCTTGAATTTGTTATATTCTTGAAAATATAAATTGCACTTGATTTAAGTTAAGGCCTCAGTATTTATGATGACAGTGAGTTAGTTCCCTTTGGTTGATCCTACACAAGGCCACATGCTGCACCTGAAAGAAAATAAAAATTAGTTAGAAAAAGGGGAGGGGGGGGGGGGGTAGGTTAATCAGCCTTATTCAGGATAGACTGTACATTTAAT
>JAFVLL020003566.1:0-63019 GCA_021397915.2 Tor tambroides | reverse complement strand
TCGGTGATTTCGAATATGAAATTTAATCGTTATATATATATATATATATATATATATATATGGTCATTACGTTCAAGAGATCAACAAACATGCCTGTGATTGGCTAAATTTCTCACCGCTGCAAAAGCTCGCTGTACATAGGAACATTTCAAGTCCTCCAGAGCTCAAACCATAGATTCTCTATTCGACCACTCCAGGCACGTAGAAGCGGCCGCTATCTTGGAACGGTATTTTTGACGTCATTCACCATACTGTAGGTTCGCAGAGAGCCGTTGAGCCGTTCTGTGCAGGATTGTGGCATCTTTCGAATATTCAGTGATTACTATAATGAATGACGTCAAGTTCACCGCTGCAATATGGCGGACGGCTTACGTATAGCGGCCCATAGAAACAGTCGCTAATGAGGCATCTACATATATATATCTATGGCTCAAACTCATAAACGCAACGGAGCGTTTGTTAAATTGGTTTCGCCAGTAATATTATATCATTACAATATCAACTGGGGTGCTCTTGCTTTTGTTTCAGGAAGCTTATTTTTAAAATTGACTTTGTGATGTTTTTTAACCTGGTTTAATTTTTTTAACCAAAAAAATTATTTGTGATGAAACATTATTTGGCGGACCCCCTGCAGTGCCGCTGCGGACCCCCGGTTGAAGACCCTTGGTTTAAGGCAAGAATATAAATAAATAAATAGTTATAAATATTTATATTTTAAATATATATATATATATTTTACTTTCTATTCATCAAAGAAAGAAATAATCACAGTATCAGCAAACAAAAAATAAATAGTTACAAATACATTTATTTCAAATAAATGCTGTATTTTGGAACTCTCTATTCATCAAAGAATGAACGAATCACATTTTCTAAAAAACAAACAAACAAATACATATTTATATTTCAAAAAAATAATCAAAGAAAGAATCACAGTATCCACAAACAAACAAACATTAAATAAATAAATAAATAAATAAATAAATAGTTATAAAATTTGTATTTCAAATAAATGCTATTTTTTACCTTCTACTCATCAAAGAATGAAATAATCAGTTTCTACAAAAAAAAGTGATACAAACAAACAATAAATAAATACAAACCAGTTTTCAGCACTGATAATAATAAGAACCATTACTAATATTTGAGCAACAATAATAATTAATGATATTAGAATGATTTCGGGAGGTGACACTGAAGAACTGTGACCTCCATGATGGAAAACTTTAGCTCCAAATGTCTAATGATGGATTACTTTCCTGTTCTGATGTTGTGACACTCGGATGATAAACCTCTAAGAGTGTCTGTGAAGATGGATTTGGTTCTTCAGTGGTTTCCAATCTGGAGTCGACCAAAATATTCATTGCTTAAAAGAAAGGCAGTGAAGTAAATACAATGCATTTAACTTATCTTAAATGTTTCCTATATATATATATATATATATATATATATATATATATATATATCAAGGCATGCTTTTGAAAAGACATGATAGCAGTGACATGAAATGAATGATATCATGGGAAGTGCTCGCTAGCTGTGGTCCTATCAATGCATCACGGTGTAATTCACCTTGAGTCATTTGACAGTGAGAAATGAACTTTGGGCTCAGTAGTGGCCAGAACCAGAAGGTTAACCTTTCATCACACTTTGTATTTGCTCTGTTCTACAGTGGCGCCACTAATGACTGTAATCGATCATCAAAAAATGGTGTAGCAGTCGGGGTGACTTTCCTGCAGCAAAAACACCAATATTACCTCCCACCAATTCATCAGTTTAGTTGGTTTAATCGTTTTTAAGCATCTTTGGACTTTTTGAGGTTAAAATGTCATTTTTGAGAGGAAACAAACAAACAAATAATATTTTTTTTTTAAAAAGAAGTCTGTTATGCTTACAGAAGTTGAATTATTTTAATATAGTAAACAAACAAACAAACAAACAAAAATTATATTGTGAAATATTACAACAAAATCTATCTATCTGTCTGTCTATCTGTCTGTCTGTCTGTCAACAGAACAGTATTTATTTCAATAATATATATGTATTAATAAATGTTATTATACATGTCTTTATTTGCACTTTTGTTCAATTTAATATGTCCTTACTGAATAAAAGAATTCATTTTTAAAGATCTTACAAACATATTATTATTATTAGTAGTAGTAGTAGTAGTAGTAGTAGTAGTATCATCATCATCATCATCATTATTATTATTATATGGTGGCCGAGAGAGCTCAACGCGCTGCAACTTCAGAAAATACGTGCAAATAGAAAAAGCACCAGCAAATCCAGAAAACATCTTCATCAATTTGACAGCAGGCGCTGCAAAATGCTCACAACACAACCAAATAAAGAATTTTATTTGCAGCGCATTTCTTTGTTTGTTTGTGTTGTGAGTATTCGCAGCACGTGTGCTGTAAAATTGACAAAGTTGTTTTTTTTTAATTTGCAGGCGTTTTTTCTATTTGCAGCGCGCTGAGCTCTCTCTGCCACCGTATTATTATTACGTAACAATCTAACAGCATTTTGTTATATGCTGTTAGAAAAAAAAACAAAAAAACAAAAACTAATCAATTGAAAAGAATGAACAAGAAAATGAAATTTGAACGGAAACTCAATTTTCAAGATATTCAAGACGTTCAAAATATTCTTGATTTGTAAAAATCAATCGATCAATCAATCATATCATATCAAAGCATATCAATAATCAAATCTAAGGCTAAAATATTTTACTGGAAAACACAACAATAAATACTGAATGGAATTTTAGATTTTGGAAAAAAAAAAAAAATAAAATAAAATAAATAAATAAATACTGGAAAGTGCCCAGGAATTAGTGGTCAGCTAATAAGATATGAGTTTGTATTTTGAATTTTTGAATTTGTATTTTTGTGTGTTTACGTTTGATGGAGCACTGTGAAATTGAGACTAGACTTTAACAATATCAAGGGGCAGAATAGACTCATGTTCACCATACCATAATCACAACAGTCCAATTGCACTTTTATAGTTTTTTTTTTTTTACCTTTTAACTTTAGCCTTTTGACAGCTAATTTGTCCTGGGGACTGTGTTAAGTTGTGACTGATTACAAAGGAACAGCTATATGATGAATACCGGTTTATATTATGTAAGGCTGTGGCTTTTTGTAAGTGTAAACAGCAATTAAATGCTATTTATACTAAATTAAAATAGCATATTTTCTTAGCGACAGATGTTATTTACACTAACTGCAAATAACAGTATTTTTTAGCGATATGCTATTTACACTATGTGCAAATAGCTAGGTTATAGATTCTATTTACACTATGTTAAAATAGCAGGATTTTCTGCTATTTATACTACTTATTGCAAATAGTGGCAATTATCTGAACCGCAGTATTGTAGTACATTAAACAACAGTATGCTATAATATCGTATTGTAACATAGTAACGTAGTTTAAATTATAATTTTAATTCAAATTATTAAATGGATGCCACCTCATTGGGACAATATAAGCCCTCCCTACACCTGCCCTTACCCTACCCAATATGTTATTTTCAACTTTTTGATGATTTCCTTCATTTCTATTGAAAATAAATGCCTTGCCAATGTGATATGAGATTTGAAAAGAGAGAAAAAAATAAGTTTGGATTCAAACTCGGGTCGATCGCATCAAAAACACTGCAGCACATGCTTTACCCTCTTTGCCACTGAAACTGATGTTTGACAATCATTTTTTGTAGTCCAGACTACCCCAATCACACCTTGGTGGGTGGAGTTAGTGTAAATAGCCTCTGCCAACAAGGGGGGCCATTTCCACTTAGTATTAATAAACACTCTGATTACACAATATGAGAAACTTTTCAACAGGGGTTTCAAACCATGTTGCAGTTACAAATTTAGAGCGTGCATTTTCAACATGTGTTCTGAAAATGACATACAGAAATTGCCCTAAAAACCTGCATCCCTTTTGAACGTCAGTGTTTAATTTGCACAGTGCCTGTATGGCACAGTCAAGTGCCCCATTTGAGCTTTATAGGCACAATCATCCTGTTGCTTATAGCATCATGTCAGTAGAATAACGTAATGCTCCATAAGTTTTCTACAATATTGTAGAAGCTTGTTGTCATTCTGAGCTCATTTATGCAATCGTGCACTTCTTGCGGTCTAACTAGATGCTTTGGACCTTAAAACAATAGCTTAGTGGATTGTTTATTGCATTTTCTCGGTGATGCACACTTGAAACCCTCCTGTAATGTGGCATGCCTATTAATGTGCGGGATGTAATGGAATCTGGGGAAAGGTAGAGCCGAACACAAAGCGCCTGTGATAGGGATTCTATTATCTAGGTCTTGCTTCTGGCACCTCATGAAACATGGATGAGTTTTTACCCATAAAAGACTCAATTTCCCTTTGATTTATACAAGAAATAAATTCTGAAAAGGTGAAAAGTCCAAAGGATGCATATTTTATGTGCCTTCCACGGGCTAATGCATTTTAAATAAGCATCCCTAAAATAGAAAAAAAAATAAGTGTTGTAGAGAAGGGCTAGACATTCACATAAACTCTTTCTTACATTTGATCAGTGATTTGTTTGGGGTTTTTGTTGTCGGCTTTTGCAAGTACAACTCAACAGACACTTAAACGGGCAGAATAAAGAATCATTCATCCTGACAGAGTATTTACTCTTACAGAAATGACTAGAAAAGTATATAAAGTGTAATTTTGGATTTGGATTTTACCTTTTGCCTTTTTGGAATTTTGCTAATTTAACTAAAAAAATGTTCTGCTTCATGTCTTTAATTTAACACTATATATAGTATATATAGTTCTGCAATTAATCGTCGCAATGATAGTTTGACCCATTAAAGCTCATACCAAGAACGATAACTATAACGATACCTATTTTACTGTTTACGTGTATTACTACTGTAACATCTCTTGTTTTCTTTTTGTACTGTTGATTATTTTCTCTTTTATTTATTACTAGTTTGAGAAAGCACTGTCTCCTTTGCCTCCTCGGAGAAAGAGTTTAATCCCTTTAACGTTTTTATCATTCCTCTGACAGGAGAGCTTCCTGCGCTACGGCTCTGTGTAGCTCTTTTCTTTTCACACTCTTACAGTGGGAATTCTCACTGTCGAGTTCACACTCAAGTGGCCTTTGTGATTATCTGCCTCCTTCCTCTTAACAAATGTCCTCCCTTTCTCCTTGCCAGTTCGGCTTTGCTCTGCTCCCCCAAAGGATGCTGGGTAGGACAGTGAGGCAGCAGGGTTTGGAACTAATGACCTGATGAAAAGGAGGAGAGTGGATGAGGATTCACCTCCTCCTGGGGAAGGTGTAGCGATACTGCCATGGCTCTCGCTAACAGCCGTCTCCGCGTGACGAATTACTCCTCAATCGTCTGACAAAGGAAGAAATTCCTACAGTGATTTCAGTACTCACTGTCAGGCACGTGACAGCTCTATTACCAATCCAACTGGGCTACTCCCATATGCCCAAACCCTGTAAAGCACACAAATACATGTGAACGCACACACACTTTTATGAAAGATATTTATGACACCCAAGCCTGAGGAGACCTAACAAACAGGTTTTAGACTGGGTTCAGGTGACTTTTGTGGAGTGCAGTAGAAGACAGTAGTAGAGTAGTTTCAATTGTAAAAGTTAAGAAATAGTGTATAGTATTATAATATAGTGCATATTTTATTAAACACATTAAAGGAATAGTTCACCCCCAAAAAAAGAAAATTTGCTGTAAATTTACTCACCCTCAAGTCATCCAAGATGTAGATGAGTTTGTTTCTTCATCAGATTTGCAGAAATGTAGCTTTCCATCACTTGCTAAACATTGATCCTCTGCAGTGAATGGGTGCCGTCAGAATGAGAGTCCAAACAGCGGATAAAAACATCACAATAATCCACACCACTCCAGTCCATCAATTACTATCTTGAATTATGTGAGAATATCTCAGAATTCTGCCATAAAATTTTGCAATTGCGAGTTTCAAAGTCTAGTTCTGAGGAGAACAAAAGACTGATATTTTCTTGCAAGTTTATATTTCACAATTCTGACTTTATTTCTCAGAACTGCGAGTTTCTATCACACAAATTCAACTTTATGACTCACAATTGTGACTTAATATCACGTAATTCTGAGGAAAAATAAATAAATAAATAAAAATCAGAATTGCAAGAAAAAAGTCTGAATTGTGAGATAAAAGACAATTAACTTTTTTTTTTTTTTTTTTTTTTTTTTTTTAAATTCAGTGGCGAAAATGGGCTTACAAAAGTTTTTGTAAAAGTTAATTGATGGACTGGAGTGGTGTGGATTATTGTGATGTTTTATAAGCTGTTTGGACTCTCATTCTGACGGCACCCATTCACTGTAGAGGATCCATTGGTGAGCAAGTGACGTAATGCTACTTTTCTACAAATCTGATGAAGAAACAAACTCATCTACATCATGGATGATGTGGGGAGTGAGTAATTTTTTTTTAGCAAATTCTTATTTTTTGAGTGAACTATTTCTTTAATAGTACAGATTTGAAATCTTTTCTGTCACTTCCTGAATAAAGTTTTACATTTCTATCAACAAAACTTAAAGTGCCCAAATTTTTGAACATACCATTGTAAATTCTTTTAAACCAAAAATTATAAGTAGGCTATAAACAAACTGCACTGCAGTTGATCGACTTTAACATCGCCACCATTAAGAGCTCTTTTAATATTTTTCCCTGAAAGTTTGAATTAGAATAGTTTGCAGCAGCTTGATTATAAACACAATGATGCTGTGAAAGTGAACTTGTGTGTCGATAAGTTTACCTGTTCAGCAATTGCCTAAATATATCATCCCTGCAGGACTCATAGATGTGTGCTATCCAAAATGTAGTTCTGTCATGATAACTCTCAGAGTGATTTGCATGGTTATGTACATGACAATGTTAATGTACAGTATGTGGTCTTGGCGGAATAGAATGGCTACGCTGCTGCTGCTGCTGCGGCAGAGCAAGTACAGAGACTTGCTACTGCCAATGCATCCACAACATGCTGCTGTGAGCATGTAAGAAATACTGCTGCTGCACATATAACATATATGAATAACCCCCATAGCATACATGAATCACCTCGTAGCAGATCTATACAGGTGGAGCTGGGGAAGGTGGAGGGTTTCTGAAGTACACTGCAAACTGCTCCCATAAGCATTAGCCAAGTGTTGGAATGTTGAGCAGCGAGCTCACTGGCTATCGATACAGGAGAGAACCAATCAGATGTGCCATGTGATAATGATGTCATTGCTGAGTTAGATCTAACTGAATTAGATCTATCGGACTGTGAGTTTCATGCCAGAACTTTACCATAAATACCATGTATTTATTTTATCAAAAATGTCAGCTGTCAGTTCAGATTCTTCAGTGTATGGAGCTCATATAGATTGTTGGAAACATTTTGTATTCTCAATTCATTAATCATTATTAATCAATATGAATTCTAGAATTATCAATATGTATAATAAATATTTGACATGACAGAGCACATTTTGTTGACATATTGAGTTACAGCGAGGGAAAAACATACAATTTGTGAGAAAATGGAAGACGTAGTGGGAGGTTACACCAAAATGTTCTTGAATACTTCCTAACATTTTGTTCTTAACATCAATCCAAATAATTCCTGACTCAGACTTTAATTTTTCAGTATTGTGGCCTGTTTTGTCCTAGTATTCAAGAATCTGTGATTTTCATTCTTGGCAAGTCACTGCTCGTCTAAAACTATGCATGTTTGCTTTTGTATTCAGTGCACTGGCTGAAGCGTAACTCATGTCAGCACTTCCCTAGACTCGTAACATTAGCATGAGCAGAAAGACTTGCTCTGCCTGCGCCGGTTTGTCCAAGAAGCCGTGTACTTCCTGTTGCGGTGCATTTATCATCTTCAGCTGAGTAAAATTTACAGATGTGTCCTCTCCATAACCCATCCCTGACCTTCACAGTAGCACGATTTCAAAAACGCCCCGGTCTACAGTCAGTCAGGATGTATAACTTCAATGATGGCATCAGCAGAGCCAGTAAATGAAGTAGACAAGGCATTGACATTGCAGACAATGCCGTTGGTGACACATTGGGGAACACTGAGTGCAGATAGAGTCATAGCATACCTGCTTAAAAAAATTCATCTCTGGGCCAGCTGCCCTTCCATTGGAACATATGGATGAGAGTCATAGCTAATAACAGCCATGGCTACACAAAGGAAGCCATCTGCCTGCCTCACAAGGGGATCAAACACGCGTCTCCAGCCAGGGCAATATCAGTGCCTGTGCAGGCCAGCACCTGGGGTTTGAACTCAGAGTCTGCCGGTGAGCACACAAACTCGCTCGGTAATGGCGGTATGTGCAATAGTGAACTAGATAGTCAGCTAAATGATTGTGATTACCTTAATAGTGCTTATAATGCTGGAATGGTCCAGGGAGTATACAAATTTCAATCTATATTTTGAACTAGTGAGGTTTTTATTTATTTATTTATTGATTGATTTATTGTTTTTAATTAATTGATTGATTATTTAATTAATTAATTAATTAATTAATTTGTAATTTGTGTTATTTTCACGAAGTTTGCAATTTTTTTTTTTTTTTTTTTTTTTTGCAGCCCGGTTTGTTTGTTTGTTTGTTTGTTTGTTTTGTATTATTTATATAATATTATATATTTGAATTATTTTATATCTTTATAACATTTTTTAAATATAAATATTACCTTTTATTTTTTAAATTTAAATATTACCTTTTATTTTTAGATTTTCAGTTTTTGTTATGTGCTTTTGTAATTTTTTTATATTTCTTTTTAACTGTAATGTTTGCTTTAGTTTCAATAGTTTTAAATTTTAAATTTCTAGTCATGTTAAAACTTAAAAATATGTAAGGTTTTAATCATTTTACTTCAACTTAAACTCAATTTTTCTTTTTTTTTCTTTGTCACGGCAACAAATTTTTATTTTTATTTTTTTATTTGACAAGTTTATTTCAACTTTATTTTAGCTTTATTCAGCTTTGAATTAAGATAATACTTGTAATACTTTTTAATGCTTTTAGTTTTAGTTAACAATAACAAAACTATATATATATATATATACAAAATTGACAAAATGGAGTACATTTATTTAAATTTGCCCTTGCCTGGCTGTAGAAAGTCTCTAAATGATGTGTTACAATTTTAAGAAATTATGAGAAAACAACACGGAAACAGAATTGCATGCAAAATCTGGGAAGCAGCTAAATAATATGTTCATCTAACATATCTAATATGATTTTGCTTCAAAGTACATTGGATTTGTGCCTTTATTGTATTATGCATGGCATGAGGCATGCAGTTTTATTAATACCTTTCACACGTTTGATGTAACATCTCAGAATTGCATGCTTCCCAAATGGTTCACACATTACAGTACATTCTACCAACTTCAGGGCAGTTTTGTTGCAGTTTTTATTGGCATGCTTCTTACACAACCTTCCCATAAGTCTCTGATAAATATTGGTTTGTTTTATTCTTACCCTACTGCACTCTCTCATTACTTGTGTTATTGCTGTGCTTCCATACCAGAGCATGTTTCACATACTTTGTTTGGGCTTCCAAAAGAGTACACAACTAGAAATCAGTGACTATTCAAAGACGAGTTTTGAGCAGTGTAGAGTAGTGCTTGTTGTTTGTCGTTTCTTCGATCACAAATGCAGACATGGTAATGTTTACGCGGTGCGATGCAACGTGACACGTAAAAAGACAGTGCAAGTCATTATAATCAGTAATTATGTCCCCACTGGATGCAACAAATGCCTCGTTTATAGTGGGTTTTATTGTTTTTGTGTCATCGCGCCGGAACATGGCATCACAATACGGTAAGGAGGGGTAACATTTCCGTCTCACGCTTGAGTTATTCGGCCAATCACAACGCACTGGATAGCTGGCCAATCAGAGCATGCCTCCCTTCTCAGAATGATGAGCTTTGTAAAAATCGACATTATTTCAGAAAGGCAGAGCATAGAGGAGCAACAATAATGTAAAGTATGTGGAAAAAAATTTGTTTTTTGAACCTTAAACCGCATAAACACATTGCATTACACAAAATATACAAAATAATGTTCTTTTTAGCAATGTCATATGACCCCTTTAAAGGGATAGTTCACCTAAAAATGAAAATTACCCCATGATTTACTCACCCTCAAGGCATCCTAGGTGTCATGACATTCTTCTTTCAGATGAATCCAATCGGAGTTATATTTAAAAACGTCCTGGCTCTTCCAAGCTTTATAATGGCAGTGGGTGGGTGTTATTTTCTAATAGTCCAAAAGAAGTCCAATAAAGCACATCGATCCATAATAATGCGATAATAAAAAGTTAAATAATCCATAATAAAAAGTTCCTCACACGGCTCCGGGTCCTCATGTAGCGAATCAATGCATTTTTGTTAGAAAAATATCCATATTTAACATTTTATTAACAGTAATAGCTTGCTTCCGCTAACTGACATATGCACATTCACAATAGAGCAGATGGCGTTGGATGTCGGCATAGCGTAAGCTCTAGTGAGAATATGCTAGATTTGTGAGAACCAGTGTTTGTTTACAAGAGCAAAGGAAGCAAAGTTTCCTTAATTTAGTAAAGGAAAACCAAGATTTTTCTTTACAAATCCTAATTTTGTACTTCTAATTCGTGACCAGTGTTTTATTTTGTACCCGCCTCTGCACTTCTGCGTTTGTCACTTTTTTACCTTTTTTTTATGTCATCCTTCCAGAATGGAGTTCTATTGTAAACGCGTGTATGACAGTTAGTGGACGCTATACATTTATGTTTATAAAGTTTTAAATATGGATATTTTTCTTACAAAAATGCAACAATTCTGTACAGGAGGCCTTTATTCGCTCCCCGGAGTCATGTGAGACACTTTTTATTGTGGATAGAGGTGCTTTATTTGACTTTGTTTGTACTGTTGACATTTAAAAATTATTAAACTGGTCTAAGAACACTAAAAAAAAAAAAAAAAAATAATGTTCACTGAAAGGTTCTTTCAAGAACTCAAAATGTTCCCTCAGTGGCTTCACAACCCTATGTCAAAACCCCATTAAGTAAATTTTATTTTTGAGAGTGTACATTCTAAGGGTGTACTCACACTAGGCATGGTTGCCTTGAACCGAGCCTGAGTGTAGTGTGATCACTCCGTAGATCACGGAGTGATCACACTAGTCAAACGAACCAGGCTTTGGATGTACGGTTCAAAACGCCTAGTGTGAGTATACCCTATGTCTTCTAAAGCCATAGCATAGTTTTGTGTAAGGAATTTGCAATATCCGTACTAATGGTGCCATTTTTCAGTTTAGAAAACAATTTGAAAGCCACAAATGGAGGGCAGCATTATCAATGAATTACTGCACACAAGTCTACAGACTACTTTTATGGTGCGCTTTTGTGTTTTTTGTCCTTTTTTGAGCTAGTCAGTACACCATCCATATTGGTTGTGTAAAAAAATAGAACTTTTTAGAAAAAACGGGGTCAAAATGATGTTGTAATGTAGAGCATAATGACAAGGATCTTCAATGTCAGGTATCTTCGCTCAACTTCTTGCTCACTGCTATAACAAACTTTAAAAACTGAGGAGGAGGGCAGAGAATGTAGGCTATCCACTTTTACGTGGATGTGGTCTGCTCTGAATTGTGGGTAATAAGATACAGTACAGATGCCTTAGAGCGACAGATCAGCAGCATATCTAAATCCACAGTCATTTGCATCTTGAGTGCTGCCAGACGTGTTCACTATAGTGTGGTCTTAACTCATGAATACAGAGCAAGTGTAAAAATGCTTGTTTGCATCAGTTAGACTGCTGACATTATGAATTTGGACTATAACTCATGAGGATTTGAAGGAAAAACAATAAACACACAGAGAGACAAAGGCTAATTAGAAGAAAGCAGTACAAGATTCATTTTAAGTACATACAGTATATGAACACAAGAAATTAACTAATTAAAAAAATAAAAATAAACCAATTAAAATCTTGGTTGTCATCTAAAGCTCAATAGTAAAATATGTACAGAACAATTTTAATATATTAAAGGTAAGTCAGTAGTAAAAATAGAAAAAAAAGTAGAGGTCCCAGAACAGAGCCTTGTGTAACACCCTCGGATTTGAACTGACGTCTCCATTATGGGAGGTGGTTATGTTAACAAGGATGCTAAAGACCGCTAAATGCTGCATCGCTAGTGCACCCATTGAGATCAGGGGAGCAGCTCTTCCTGGCCTCTGTTGCACATAGGTAGGTATAAATGGTAAAGTGCATCCAAAGACGAAGAGGTCCAATTATGTATGTAAGTGTTGTTCCAAACTGTATGACTTGCTTTCTTTTTGAAATACAAAGGGGGAATTGTACTGATTGCTCTTTTCCATGCAATTACTCCGTCATGTGGACTGAGGCTTTCAAGCTTCAAAAAGAATGCCAGAGGACCATAAATATATCATATAGTAGTCCATTTCACTTGTGCAAAAGCCATAATGTTTGTTGGAATTATAATTATAATTATTATGCTGAATATTAGTGTGCACACTGTGTTCATGTATGTTATAACATACAGCAGCAGCTATTGCATAATATGATATTGCAGTTTGAATTTAAAAAATCATTCATTTAAAACAGTTCATGCAATACTCAATCAATTAATTAAATATGTTTAATAATTAACAAATTAGATGTATTTTTTTAGGTTTCTGGAGCACTGAAAATTCAAAAATTATCCAAAGATTTTGTTTACCTAAACAATTAAATAAGGTTACTTATCGTTGTTATAGTGTAACTAATTTCTAATTACATATAATTACTGAATTGGTATGAATTATGGTAATAATGGTAACTAATAACATTTTACTGGTTAGTGTAGGCTAAGAACTAATAACTAAGAACCAATAATAATAATAATAATTTATTATTATTATTATTATTATTGTTGTTGTTGTTGTTGTTGTTGTTGTTGTTATTATTATTATTATTATTATTATTAGCTTGTGAAACCGTTAAAGGCATGGCATTTCAGTCTCCACATAAACCCATTCATGGTTTAAAAAAAAAAAAAAAGCCTTTTATACTGTATCTGGATCCATTATGATTATATTAGTGTGATGCTATTTATAGAAGGTGAGCGATACTAATAGTGTTTTTGACCTGCAACTTGCTGTCAGATTTTTCTGTTAGACCACAAATCTATGATTATTGCTTTACAATGGTGTCCTTTCCCAGATTACACGCTGATGGTCATTACAATAGCTGAGCTGATGTTATCCATCACATTGCACACATCCTTGTTTAATGATAAGCGAGCATGTGACTCTTCAGTGTTGAGCTATTGTGGCATGAGAGCTGCTAACCTGCCATTTTAACAGTCCCTCTTCTGGGTAGTCTCTCAGCTACCATTATATCCACTGGATAAAATGTATCCATTAAACATAAAAAAGCTGCAGATTGGAGGAAACATAAAACTCCCTTTCCCTGCCGGCAAGGGGCTACTTTGTAGGTGTAACCGTACAGCAGTGGATCAATACTAATGGGAGCATGGTGTAGCTTACCCATTTAATTACACCTCCATCTCACTGTTATAAACAAACACGATAGTGCCCCCTAAAAGCGCTTAGTCTCCTGCAAGAAGATCCCCAATACATGCACACACACACACACACACACAACACATCTGCCTGTCTCTTGCCTCTGGAGGCCTCAGCTGTCTGATATAATAAAGGCTGCCGCCTCCTACTGGTACAGCACTGCTGGAGTGCTTGACAATTGCCCAGCACACTGTTAAAGGTCTTTTAAAGTACCTTTAATAATGATGTAACATCTTGCCCCAACCTTGCATTTAGTACTTTAATAATGTTGGTTGATTTTTTTTCTCCCTCCCCCTCCCAACGACTCCTGATTTCAGATTTTAGTTTTACGAAAGCTATTACAACGTATGATTTTGGAGTTATAATTTGGAGGATAAAAGGAATTCATGAAAATAATTCAGTAAAAACAGTTACTGCAATAATTGGTCAATTAATTAGTTAATTTAATACATTAAACATCCATTTAATACAGTTTTGAACTTTGTGATTGAAACCAACATTTTTTTTATTTTTTTCCATAAAGAAAACAAGCATTTGTAAAAATGGACTTGTTTTCACCCTCCTTTGATATGCTGTTTTGAAATAAATCAATCTGAATACTTGGACATGTAATTTTTTTTGGAGCACTCAACATACAATAATTCCTAAATGTGTCACCATTTGATCATTATGCTAATAATGGTTAATTAATGTTATAATAGTGTAACTAACATTTATTTATTTATTTATTTATTATTTGTTTGTTTGTTTATTAATTATATATTAACAAATATATAATTAATATATTATACAGCACTGCGTATTCAAACATTTCCAAAATGTGTCACCATTCAGTCATTATGCTTAGTGAAACCATTAAATTGTGGCCAATTATTGTTAGTATAGTGTAACTAACTTATAATTACATACTTATTGTATTGTAGCAGCGATGGTAACAGAAGTAACTAATATGATTTTTACTGGTTAAGGAAATTTGAAGGTGTACTTTTTACAGTTTGTTTATTTATTTATTTGTTTATTTATTTATTTGATTGACTAGATGCATTTTTAAGGCTCTTGGTGTACTGAATATTCAAACATTTAAATAATGTGTCATCATTTAATAATTTTGTTTGCCGAAATCATTAAATTATGGGTAATGTATTGTTATTACAGTGTAACTAACTTATAATTGCATACGTATAGTATTGTGGCAATAATGTAGCAATATAATTTTAAGGTATGCTTCTTAGAGTTTATTTGTTTGTTTGTTTATTCATTTGTACATTCATTCATTTGAATGATTAGATGCCTTTTTTTTTTTTTTGCTTGCTGAAAACATTAAAAACTATAGTGTAACTAATGTTGCTGTACAAATAATTATTTTACTGGCAGCAATAATGATAATAACTTATATTTTACTGGCTATTACTTGTAAGTTTATGTAACAAGGACACTTTACAATAAAGTGTTACTTTTTAAAGATATTTTAAGCAAATTAATAACATACTTATCTTGAATAATCCATTATGACCGCTTTATAAAATCAGTTGTTTGAAGTAGCTCTGATTTTTATTTATTTATTTATTTGTTTGACTTGCTAGCTTTGTAACATTGATCTATAACCCTGTGTTTACTGACTATTTGCAACTTTAGTTCTCTGCTACATACAAACTAATAAAATGTAACTGCAACAACCACATGAATTCACTGAAGATCACCTCGGTATGATTCAGTCATGTATCTTCTCTTTTGATGGTGGTTTATCAAACTAGACGCTTTTTTTTTTTCAAAAAAATCAAAGAGGAACTACAAGAGAACACATAAATTTTACTGGATTTACTGGATTCTTTTACAACATATTTGGAATAAAAAGCACCATATGTGCCCGTGAGTCTGGTATGTTCAAAATGCAGTTGACTTCTGTTTGTGCATCAGCTGAATATCGCTGTGTTGTTCGTTCACTGTAAGATAATGCTAATGCTCTTTTATAGCACTTGACTATACCTCACTCAATCTTAGGATAAAAAAAAGAAAAAAAAGAAAGCACATTATACGCCAGTGTCTTCTTCCACTGACAGTTTTCTGCCTCTGACATTAGCCAATGACATCTGCATTTAAGTAAGGATATTTAATGTCTGAATTTTCTACCACTTTTATTTGTACTCGTAGTGCTTGTATTGCCATATAATTCCCGAATCAGATTAGAGCGTATAGTACAGCAGAGCTGGCAGTTGTACGGTTCATGGTGTGCAAAATTATCTCAAAGCCTTACTTGAGAGTAGGCATATTTTGAATCGCTGCATCTGGTGTCAAACAAATATGAAACATTTAGGATTTGCTTTGGATGTCTTGCATAAAGCATGTCTTAGCCATTCTGTTTGACCCAGAAAAGCGGATGATGTGTTCGGCTTCACGGTCCCAGCTGACTTAATTAGAGAGCATCAACTGCTGGTTGAACTCCGTAACCTTCAAATCATCGTTTGCTCTCCTAAGTTCTGTCTTCTCCCTCTACCTCGTCAGACTCTCTCCTCCGCCGTGACATTCCACATTTCTCATGCTTCTTAAAGAGAGACGTCTTAATCTAGTCGTCTGGTCTTGCGCGAGGCGAATGGTGTGCTGGAGTTAAATAGAGCTGAAATGGAGCGACCAATTAACAGGCGCTGGGTCGACTCTGAGGGGAATAACTGCATAATGAAACGCTGGCTGTGATGTCAGCATTCTGAGATTTTGAAGTTACATGAGAAAGCAAAAATACAGAATTCAGAACAAAATGTGTTTTCTGGGTCTATGCTGCAATCTAAAGCGGAGCTTGATGTTCCATCCTTCACACTTCTGGGAGTTCACCATAGGGTGAGATATCTGAAATGAAATATGTCACAATATTTTGATTGGAGCTCGGTTATTTTGAGATCTACAGGCTGCAGAGAGAAATATTCATTGCTGCTTGAGGTAACGTCGTGCCAAAAGCTACATAGCGTCCGTGGATTTCACTCCAAACTTCGGGATTCATGCTCTTGAAGTACCAGACACCATATGGTGGATGAGTTTAATTAACCTAGTTAATATTCGGAAAATGCTGGATTGCATACACTGTAAGTCCACCTAAGTATTCCCAAAGGTCTGACAAATTCCCGAATGCAATTCCTCAGAGTTTAAGAGAATGTGTTTTCCCAAATTAAACAAATCAAATAACTCTAAACTTTAAAATGTCAGACTCTCAGAGCCTTATATTTTGACCTTGGCAGAAAGTGCCAAGCTCTCTGGGATGTGAAAGTCAGTGAGTTTTCAATATGGCGCACCAGCATATGGTATTCAGCTTATTTGAGTCGTAAAGCTCCAGTGGGATGTTGGATCCCAGCTGCTCCTGAGGTGTTTCTTGCACCGCGTCCTCGTCCGTGATCTCCAGCTGACCCCAAACGCCTGAGTCTGATGATGTGCTCCTGAATTTGCAACTCATATTTACATTGACATGTAAGCTTTTAGTAGAAACTTTTATCCAAAGCGACCTACAATAGAGGAACAAAAGTAGATTATGTGTATAGATTCTGAAAAGATTCTATGGATAGATTCTGGATATAAACATCTGGTACAGCTCTCCAGTGATGTCCACACTATATTAAGCAGACAACAGTGTAATAAGGATTGTGCTATTAACTTGTCAACAAATAAATTAAATATTAGTTATGGTGTTATTGATATTACTTGGCATTTTTAATTTTACAGTGCAACACAATCAATTAGCCACACTTGCACTTTCAGAAAACCGGTACAAAATATCTCACTGGGGTGTTACCTTTTCAAAAGTACACCTATCATAAAATATTACTTTTATTCAGCATGGGTGTATTAAATTGATAAAAAAAAATGACAGTAAATATATATATATATATATATATATATATATATATATATATATATATATATATATATATATATTAAATATTACTAAAGATTTCCATTTAAAATAAATTCTAGTTTATAAACTTTTCTATTTTTCTATACTATTCAAGGTAAGAAAGAAAGAAAGAAAGAAAGAAAGAAAGAAAGAAAAAGAAAGAAAGAAAGAAAAATAATCTATCTAAAATAAAAATGGTGTTTTTCATTATAAAAAAAAAAGTCTCAAAATACTACAAAACATACAATCCACATTAATAATGAAATGAAAATAAAATATGTATCTTGTACTTATGCTATTTATATATTATTGCAAAAATTCTCATACTTGAAGAGGTCCATTATAAGTAAACATTTTAGCAGTACAATTTCTGTGCAAAACATTATGAAGCTGAAGCATAGCTGTCAAAAAAAAAAAAATATATATATATATATATATATATATATATATATATATATATATATATAAACCTTACCAACCCCAAACTCTGGAACAGTAGTGTTTATTCTATGAATCAGTTATGTATTTTTATAAAATTATTACTGAAGTATATAAGTATAATAAGTGTATAATAATTATATAATTAAGTATATAATCTATATAATGCAATAGAAGCAGACAGAAGAAATATAATATACAATACTGAATATGCAATACTGTATGTACAATAAAATGCAAGTAGAATGTAAGTAGCAGTGTTATGTGCTATGAAATATACTGTATTATGGAATATGTGCCCACATTTGTATGCAAGCAGTACAGAGAAAATGGACCAATCACAGTTGTGTCTCCCCTGTTTAATCCACTAGATGGGGCACAAAAGCAGGAAGTGTGTCATGTGCATGTGCCATGTGAGTCAGCCTGAGCTGCACTGGAGGATTATTACGCAAAACCTAATGGGAAAAAAACAAACAAATCATGACTCACTAATAATATACGTGCTTCTATGATGTAAGAAATCACAGCCTATTATAAAAGACTCCTGACATTATCTACATGCCTACAAGATCCTATAAAACCTTTTATGCACATGCTTATGCAACATATGAAATGGTTCCAGATAATTGCACAGCATAAATTTGAAAAGCATCTTTCCTTTTGCTCCATGTCCTAGTTTTTACGAGCCGCCGTGAGCTCTCAGGCTGATCGGGTCAATGAAACGGCATTTTACGGAGGGGCCGTATAAAAACAGCCATCCCAGGGAACTCCCATGCTGCTTTTTGCAACTCCCAGGCTGAGTTAAATGATTCTGCAGGGTGTGAGGCAGCTACGCAGGATGCCAGACGGTCTCTGTGTTTCAGTTTACGCCGCTTGCCTTTGTTTCAGCCCCTGCTTACAGCAGGAACAACTGAATTGGTTATTCTCTGAGGCATGTGAATATTAAAAGGTCACGTCCTTTGTAATACAAAGAAACAGTGAATATCACGTCAACACAGTCTGGAGTCGCTGTCCATAAACAAACCTGAATTATTTACTGTCTCGGCCAAGCCAAGTGTAACTACATGTTAGTTTAAATGCTCTAATGAAGCATAAAGTTTGTTGTATTTGGAAAAGAGTCTGATGACCTTGGGAGGCGAATGTTGCTGTTGTTTTCCTGATTTCTTGTTAAATGACATCTCTGCTGGCCATAAAATGGCGATAAATACTCCTTAATGTATTCAAAAAGACAACTCTATTTGTAGCACATAGAACTTTAGAAAAGAAAGTCACTTGTTAATGTCTCGAATTATACTTCTTGACAGCAGTGACATTAAATTGAGGGCAAATTGAGGCTTTTACTGCAGTCCATTGCTTCCCTGACTTTCTCTTGTAAGATTATTTTATTGGGATATTCTTACCGACCCAAAACCTATATATATATAGATAGATTAAAAAAATAAATGAATCACATCACAACAACAAAATATTACATGAGCAATACGCTCCACGTTCATTATAAAAATTAAAATGTAAATATATATCAACAATCTCATATTTATTTACCTTTTATCTGCTAAAACTCTCATAGTAATAACTCCATAACTGCAATATTGTCACCTGAGTTATGAAAGACCAAAACCTAAAAAAAAAAAAAAAAAAAAAAAGTGAAAGTATAAATGTTTTGGGGGCAAAAACATCATTATAAAGCACATCTAGGGAAACATTCCCGTGAAGAAAGGCTTAGTGTGATGAAGTTTGGTGGTTTGTGGAAAAGACAGCAATACACACTCATAATGGGTGGTGGTGTAAACATCTTGTTCCAAAACACAGACTCCCTCAGGCTGGCTCTCTTCAGGACCACACTTAAAAACATGTATAAATTCTTTTTGTCGAAACATAGATATTGTCATTTGAATTTGAGCCAAGTGCATCCAAAGTGAAAATGTGGCCCAAATAGACCTGGGGGCTGGTTCATAAAACAAGTTTACCAAATAAACCAGGTTTATTTCAGTTAGTCTGACTTATTGTCAGTTGATTTGGTTCAAAATAAGTCAGACTAACTGAAACAAGCCTGTCTTATTTGGTAAACTTGTTTTAAGAAACAGGCCCCTGGAGAGTTTGATCTAGTTGATCTGGATTGAATTTGGAGAAGTCATTTTTGGAATTAAGAATCACACCGTGTATGCTTCCTCCAAAAATGTGATGTCTGAACTCATAATTACTAATTTGCTACTGAGATAAAAATTTCTCCTAACTGATTTACTGTGTAAATCATAGAGTTTACTCAAAACAAAATTAAAATTCAGTCACCAATTACTCACCCACGTCACTCCAAACCTGTATGACTTTTTTCTCTTCTTCTGCAGACCACAAAAATAAAAGTTTTTGTCAATATATTGAAAGTCAATGTCCAAAACAACACTCCACTGACTTTCATTGTTATATTTTTTGGGGGGTGAATTATGCTTTTTAACTTAATTGACCACAACAAAATTGTTGTTGGGCAGTATCAGCAACTTTGAGGTTGCAGATACGTTTTTAAGAGATCTAGTAGTTTTCCTTACTTGTTTGTTGACCTCCATTGTCATTGGACTAAACAGTTTTGCAGTAGATGACCATTGTTTGAAAGTGCATTAGGTTAAACTCATCTTATTGTATCCTAAATGACAAAAAGATTAGGTAACAAGCACAACGAATCCAATATTGTGTTCCCATCCAGATATACAGGAGTCCATTTGTCAGAGGATGTGCAGTTGTTTCCAGAATTACATGGATAGACAATACTCCCCTATTCTATGGGCATACAGCACATTCTTTGACTGAGTAACTGTTGCGTGGGGAAAGTCATGCTCGGCTCTGTGGATTCGGAGACAGCAGGTGTACGGCAATGGTGAATTACTCCTCTATTTGACACCGCTCACATATTTCATCTTAGTAAGTTCGTGCCAAGCTTTGTGGTCTGACTTTGAGGCTTGAACTCTGGCAGGTCAGCTGGCCTCCCAGGCTAACTTCACCTCTATTTCTTTTGATTTTGACAGAGGTTGGGGAAATCTACTGTATGTGTCTGTAGTCTTGTCTTGTTTAGCCAGACTTTTGACTTAGTCATATGAAAATGATCCTCATTGCACTTTATTCTGCTCAGTCACACAGTAACATTTACAGTTGAGTGAAATCCATTGGTTTCAACATAAATCTGTGTGATCATGAGTTTTGAGTGAATGTGAAGGATTTCCTCACACAGATCACTTCATGTTCAAATTGGTTATGTGAAATTGCCACATTTACTGACTTTTTTGATAAACTGACTTTGAACTTGAGCTCACTTTGTGATGTGATTCCTCATCTGAAGAGTGACCATGCAATTTTGATCAAGGCAGGATTTAAATTAGTATAAATTTGTCCTGCATAAAGATATGTGGTGTGACAGTTATTGGAGAATTGAGTCGAGAAGACTTCCATAAGAGCACCAATGATTATCTGTCTTGACCTTATGAAACTGTTCATACTTAAGGCCCTGATATACTTTAAGAGAGACTGAAGAATGAACTGATGTCATTTCGAACAAAATCAGACTAAAACGAGTTCCGTTCAGGAGTTTGCCAAAGCAGACTTTCTGGAAAAGTTTGCACTGGGGCTCATTTCGCAAAAGCATAGTTAGCCAACTATGATCTCGAGTTCCATTGTTACCAACACAGTTCAACAATTCGGCATTGCGTTTTAGTGCCACTTTAAAAAATAAAAAAAATCTAAGATTACGAGATTAAAGTCATAATATTTTGAGAATAAAGTTGAAATGTTTTGAGAATTTAAATCGTACTAAATTAAATTTACAATATTTTGAGAGTACAGCCTATATTGCGCATGCAAATGGCCCGGATTGAGAGCACCAGGAGAAGTTGCCAGGCCACCGGAATTGATTTTAATATTGTTGCATCCAAGCGCCCGCATCTTACTGGCATGTGGAAGAGTCAATTTTAAGTGGAAACGGCTTAATATCAAAAATATGATGTTTATTAACAGACTGAACAGGAACAACTTTTTATGTTAACATCAGCTCACACTCAATCGACATTCCTTTGGGGGGTGCCGTAGCTCTCTTATTTAACACTTTTTAATACACTACAAATATATGTGGGATTATTGGCAGAAATCATACCATGTGTCATACTCGCGGGGACAGTATGCTTTGAAATAATATTTGATGTCTTCGATTGCATTCGTTATTTGTAGTTCTCCACCCCCCATCGCCCCCTCCCTTGTGCTTTTGGTACTTTTATAAACAAAGCCTCAGCTTTCCAAATAAGTTTTATAGTGAAATACAAACAATGTGTCTTACAATAATGTGTTTTTCAAGATCTTTAATGTGGCGTGAAAGATTGCTGCATTCATGTGAATCAATTAATTAAATTTTACTGTTTTCTTTGTGCAAATCCCACCACCTACTCCGCAAAAACGTCTGTGGCGTCCAACCTTTCATTCCTCACATGTAGGCTATTTAATTAAAAACAACAATAAAGCGTTCTAAAGGTTGAAGTCAGCTCCAACTCCTTAACATAAGTTATATTGTTGCCTTTTCTGAGGTATGTAACGTTAAGTGACTATTCACAAGCTGTACATTCATGGTATAATACAGTAATTGATTGGACATAATATTTAACGTCTTCCATTCATTATTTGCAGCATGCCAGCCACCCAGTAATCACAACAATTTTCTGCTTTGTTGCTTTTATATTACACAGCTCAGATTTCAAAATCTGTCAGTTTTATCACGAAATATAAATAATAAATGTGTTTTTCCTCTTTATTTCAGGTTTATAGCAAGATGAAAGTGAAAGTAACATCAGAAAGCACGAAAAAAGTACAGCCTAATTTAATGAAACGAATGTCTCATTATCGTGAGTAGTCATTATTGAAGAAGTCATCAGGTGTCATGTTTGTTACAGCAGCATCTCTAAGATCTCAAATTGATGAATTAGCTAGTTATTACTCTACAAAATTTGTGTGATGTCATTAAAAACAGTCCAATATTGTTGAACCAACATGGTTCAAACAATAGAGATTCAACCATGTTCAGTAAACAGTCGTGATTGGCTAGTTAGTTAGTATGCAGTGTACTATGTTGGTTAAGCAGTGAGTTACATCATTATACAAAAAACTCACTATCCAGGCCCATTGAAAATATGTGCTTCTACCTATATTTCTGCAAAACAAACAAACAACAACAACAACAAAAACATCCTTATATGTATGAATCACTGTTTTCAGTTGAAATGAACACTAGAGGCAGTAAAACTCAGCCAGCTTTTAATCCTTTTCACTCAAATTATGATTTACAGGGCCAGAGTAATTAACCTAATTTTTAACCTAGTTAACCTAATTTTCACACAATTCCTTGCACATTATTACTTTATGATCTCAAAACAATTTTAACATGCTGCAAGATTTGAAAACTGATACTTCTGAGCGTTAGCGTCACATATACAGCTTCATATGTATGGATTTTCTTATGCAGTAGATTTGTTTGTTAGCTCACGTGATACAGTGTTGCACTTGTGAGGTGAAGTGCTCTGGTACGGATACCATGGAACTACAGTTCAACAAAACAGCTCAAACCCGTTGTATAGGGAAGTTAAAATACCACAGTTGCATCAGCGAATGTGTTTTTATATCACATTTTTGCTTTCGTTAACACTATTGGGTAGGTTTAGGGTTGGGTTTGGTGTAGGGGGTATGTTATTTTCCAACACAATAGAGCATTAACCTTTTAGCATTAACCATTTGAATTCTGAACTGCCGCAATACAACATAATAAAAACATGCCACAGTCACGTATTGAATACGTGTTTTAGTGCCACTCACGGAACATTTCACTTTGAAACTGCCACAAAACATGCAGTAAGGTACGTGACTGGACTGAACTGGAGAACCGAATAGCAGAGCTACTGCAAACACCCAGATTGCTACGATCAGATGCTTTCTTAACTGCTGTTTTCTCACCTCTGCCATTTTAGTTGTGTGTTATTTACTAGACAGCGCCTATTTGAACTAAGTGTAAATAGTGATAGAGGCTATTTACACTAAAGGCCCCGATATACTTCAAATGAAATCGAAGAACGAACTGATACGATGTCATTTCGAACAAAATCAGGCCGAAATGAAGTTTGTTTTGAGTTTGTTTCAGCAATTCGAAACAGCTGACCAAAGCGAACTTTCTGGGGGAGTTTGTTTTGGCTCCTAAACTCCTTTGAGCTTCCATTGGTCTGCGGCGATTACGCAATTGGTGGGTGGGTTCGGGAACTCCACCTTCTTTGACGTGAGATTTTTTTTCCCCCGGTTCGTTTCTCATTCCATGGAGGTCAGACAGGAGAACAACATCTAGAACAGCAACAACACCAAGTTACTAGCAATATGAATACACTGGAGTATCGAATAGCTGAGCTGGTACAAATATGTCCGCACCTGTACGATCGCTCGCAGAGAGACTTTAAAGATTCTGAGAATTAAAATCCTAAAAAGAAATTGCAACGAAGCACGAGTTATGCAAAGCAACGTGGCGAAACATCCGATGCAAGTTTAAAGCCATGAAAAGAATGAAAGGAAAGAGTGGAGATAAGGTGGTGAGTAGCAAATACATGTCTCACAAATAAATGTTGTTACACCATACTGCTGCTGCTGTCATTTTTTTTTTTCTGCAAGCGAATTTAAAAGGTATGCAATAAATGAAATGCCAAAAGAACATACAATAATTAACCTTTGTTTTTATCAAAATTAAATCATGACACCACATAAAATATAAAAAGGTGCAATAATTTACCCAGTTTAATAAAATAAATGAACAATCATAAAATAAAGTAACATGTTTGTGTTATTGAGATGACTCCAATTTTTTTTTTTTTTTTTTTTTTCATACCATGCTAACGTTTTCAGACAAAAAAAAAAAGTTTTCAGACTATGAGCCATTCACACTTCCCATAAAGGACTGATTATGGAAATGGTATGGTTCTTTTGTTTTGCAAACATGATATTTGACTCTGAACTGCTGCTAATCATTATTCTTTTGTCTACAATATTCTGACCATTGGTTCCCGTCTCACACCTAGATATACTTCGTCATTGCATCGTTGTTGTGTTTAGGGAATACGCGGCGAGCGGCGAGACACATAATAATCTACACCCCGCCTCCAGCAGCGCGGGGGTGTCGGAATGTTTGAATACAGTATTCCGTCGCTCAGCCTTTTCAAACTTCTTTTTGCCCCCAAACGAAGAACCAAAACGAACTTCATTTGAAGTATATCGGGGCCTTAAGTGCAAATAGCTATAGATTCTATTTACACTATGTTAAAATAGCAGGATTTTCTGCTATTTATACTACTTAATGCAAATAGTGGCAATTATCTGCACCTCAGTATTGAAGTATACATTATAAAACAGTATGCAATAATAACGTACTGCGTGTAAATTATAATTTTAATTCAAATTATTAAGTGGATGCCACCTTATCAGGACAATAAAGCCCTCCCTACACCTACCCTACCCGATACTTTGTCAACTTTTTGATTATTCCCTTCATTTTTATTGAAAATAAATGTCTTTCCAGTGTGATATGAGATTTGAAAGGGAGGGGAAAAAGTTCGCCGAAAGGTGGGTTCGAACCTGGGTTGATCGCGTCAAAAAGACTGCGATACATGCTTTATCATCTTTGATACTGAAGCTGATACTGTTTGACAGCCATCTTTTGTAGTATTGACTAGTCCAATCACAGGTAGTTGGGCGGAGTTAATGTAAATAGCCTCTGCCAACAAGGCAGGCTATTTGTACTTAATGTAAATAGATACTCCGTTTTTATTAGTAGTAGTAGTTGTAGCAGTAGTTGTAGTACTATTAAGAGGAAAGTGTGCAGAATATATTTGCATATTCATCTAAACATCGTTTTCAGCAGTGAGGGCAGCATTGGAGTGTTCGTCAACAGTAAACCACTGCAAAGTTATTTCAAACTTCTTTATACCCCGAAGCAAAGAACAACAACAACAACAACAAAATCTTCATTATGAGTATGAACTGGTATGACTATTTTTTAATGCTTGATGAATTTGGGTTTTAGCATCCAATATTTGCTTGTACAAACTGGTATTATTATCTGGTTGGTGTTGGTTGTCACTTAGCAGAATCTTACCCAACGTGTTTTACATTGATTTTAAAAACATTTCCTATGGGGCATCCAGGGGTGCTTTGCTTATAAGGGAAGGACTGTAGGACAGTGATGCTTGTTTGTACAAGTTTCTGAGGCACTCCTATCGGTCTGAAGCTACATCATTTTTGTCAGAGGCCCAGATCCTTCATGGATAGCCTACCACTGTACTTTGTGAAGTAGTGTTGTGTGAGGTAAGGGCCGTTAACTTCCCACTCTCTTCACACATGCCAAACTTTATTCAGCTGCAGACAGGGGCTCCATGGGAAAGTAGTTTGCTGTGTTAAAACAACTGAACCAAAATGTTGGCATCTGTTTTGGGATAGAAAAGAAACACGGGAGAGGATGATGCCCTGTCAAAGCTTGCCAGCTCATTTTTGGATCTGTCAGTCTGTTTGCTGAACTAGAGATGTCTTGCTAGCATTATTGCATGCTTTAGCATCCTGGTTCAAATAGCATCAATTATGTGCAAATACGATAAACAAGATGATATAAACTGGTGGGTTGTGAGGCAAAAATAACTATATAACTGTATGTTTAGGAGAGCAAATAAATATTCAGTATTTAAATCTTTGATCTAGCATTAATGTAGCAAAATATTTAATATTAAAGAGGGATCTCTTGTGAAAAAATAAGCGTTTCATTATTCTGAATGCACTTGTGTACTCAAAATCGTAAAAGTATAGATTTAATAAAAAATACTTGCAGATAATATAATATTAGTGAAATAAAAGTCCACTTATTAATTAATAATTAGTAACTAATGTTTAAGACAATTTAAAAAAAAAGTAATAATGTCAAATTAAAAGTTTTCCTACAAACTAAACATTTAATGTTTTATTAAACTTTTATTAATTTTATTACTCACTATGTTTTATTAATATTTTTCCATGCTTTAAAGAAGTACACTTATTTTGATGTATTGACTAACATACTAAAGCACATGTGAAGTATTTGATTATAATTTTAACTATAGTGTTATTTGATATTACATTTCAAGTTCATATATTTTAGATGTACTAAATACTTAGTCATGACATGAATGCATTTTAATATACCATGAATGCATTTCAGTTCGTTCAACATATTTCAAAGAACATATAATTACAAAATTTCATTTAACAATGTACTTAAGTACTGACGTTCAGTAAATTGCATTTAATTGCATTCACTATAAACTGAATTCAATAAAAACTATAATATAGTTTCAATTAATTGCAACTTAATGCGCAATTGTTTGTCTGTGGAATACTGCAGTTTTCTGACTTGGAGGTTTTAACCCATCATTAACACGTCATTATTACATGAGTAATAATGATGTGTTAATGATGGGTTAAAACCTCCAAATCAGAAAACTGCAGTATTTTGGCACAAATTCATCTAAAATTAATCCCAGATTACATTAAATATGGGTTAAATAGGAGTTAAGCGAAACCATTTGAAAACCACTGCTATAAAGCATGTTTTGCCTGATTATCGGGTATCAGTATCATTATATAAACAGTTGAGATCAGATTAATGCATTTGCAAAAGAACACAATCGCAAGCGTGATTAGTTTCACCAGCTCACCGCACACATCAGCTACTGAAACCAGTTATTTCTGTGACGTTTCAGAATGAAAGGCCACTGTTAAACTTAATTGAGTATTACCCCTCCAGTATTAGCCATAACCTTTTTCTTGGAAAGACTTGATCAGACAAGCAGTCACACAGCTCACTTTGTGAATAGATTTTTTTTTTTTTTTTTTTTAAGTTTCCTCTGAAATTCAAAGGTCTTTTTTATTTTAACAGATGTGGGCAGTCCTGTAGCCGATCATTCCCAAGTGACCCTAATGTGCACTTCCTGTCCAGTAAGCTAACACCCAGGAATGGAACAATCCCACTTTGTACCTACAAGTTCAGTACTAGAATGAAGGGCTTTTAGTACCTTTTAACATATTTCACTCTTGCTTGATTTATTCCTTGTGTCTCGGTGTGGCAGAAAGCCCTTATTTAAACCAGTCATTTTTTTTTTTTTTTTTTTTTTTTAAAGTTAGCCGTAAGCCAAATCCATGGAAAAAGCCAAATCCTGGAAAATCCATTTTAAGCTGGTAGCTGTGTTTTGGAAACATGGAGGCTGGTTATTAGCTATAGCCCAAATTAGCAGGAATTAAAGTCTATTTATATGTCATGAATTTATGTAAAAATAACATCAGTTAATTAATTCTACATTAGAAATAAATACTAAAATGTATTTCAGAAAATATTAAAACAGCATGTCCCCTGGTTTTATGTGCAGGATTTGTGTGACATTTCTGAGGTTGATATGTGGTGAAACGGTACATGTGGCTTTACCACAAAATGAAAACCCTGTCCACTATAACCAGTTGTTTACATTTATTTGAAACATGTCAAATGCCCATTTGCCACCCTGTGGTGAACATTGTTGAATAATTCTGCCCATGTCTGTATTTCTAATCTCTAACAGCCTTTAAGGTCAATGTGAATGCCATATGTAACCCATATTCAGACATGGGCACAAATACATCAAAATGTATTTAAATACAAATACAGTATTTTGTATTTTGAAAATACACAAAACACATTTGAAATTTGCCATCCAGTGAAGTAACACTATTAAGGCCTGTTTACACCAAGAACGATCATTATAAAGATAACTATATTAGTGTATATACAATGCAGTTGTGTCATCTGTCACTAAATGCTCAAGCTCTTTAAAGCAGAAATGATTCCGATTGGCTGTCAGTGTTTTTATCATTCATCACTTTTTGTGCTGTTATGGTTCTAGTTGTGATGCTATCTGCTGTTCACTTAGATTTAGGATGTACTCACACTAGGGGATCTGATCGTTGGAAAGCGAGTCAGATTATTAAAGTCCAGTTCATTTCACAAGTGTGACTGCTCTGTACCGTGTCCAGTGCGGTTCGTTTAACCATGCCCTGGCCCGCTTGAAGAGGTGGCTCGGGTGCGGTACGCATGTAGTGTGATCTCTAACCTTGCCGGAGCATGGAACAGTTCGCTTACTATTTTTGTATGCGCTATTGTTATCATTATGACAGCAAAAATCTTTATAACTACTTGGATATCACACTTTTCAATTAATTTAATTCGAGTACATTTAGATTTACAATGGGTCTGGTTCTCATCTTATTGATGAACAGGTATAGAGAAGGAGAATGTGACGTTACGCCGCATTGAGTTCTGGGAAACTGCTTTGTTTATCCGCCATACTTGCAGGATAGCGCTGCCTTTCCGCTATTAAATTTAAAATGCTATAAAACTGTTCACAAGCTCCTAGGGATTTGATTTTGCTTGTCATTTGTTGACAATTATAAAAATACAGCGAGTTTGTGACTCGCTGAATGTGACCCACAATCTCTGATTCTCCTCTGTGGCCATGGAAAAATTTATATTTATAATGACAACAATTATACTTTGTCATTTAAAAGTTTCCAACAAAGAAATGGATTGACTTCTGTCAGCTTGTTAAACAAAATTTTATTTGGATAATTTAATATGACGGCTGAAGCAGCAGCGAGCGTCCAGCGGGTGACACTGTTTTCACGGTAATCAGATCAACATTGGAAATGAAATTCTACCAAACCTAAGAGAAAAAAAAATCTAATTATCATGCAATGCGATAAATTAGCTTCTCTTCCCTGCAAACGATACAATGAAGAATGAATAATTGTTTAACTTAAAGGCAAAAACAAAACAAAAGATAAGCAGTTATCCGTATAAAGAATGTGAAGTAACCATGGAAACGGACAGCGTATCCTGCTAATATGGCGGCGCCTTCCCGAAATGCAACGCGGAGTGAAAAGCATGTGACGTAACTCCTCATTCTCTATAGTAGTTTGCGAGTAAAGCTGCAAATTCCACCATTATCCTCAGCTGCCTCTGTAATAATCCTGTGATATCTGTCTGTTAGCGAAAGGACAATCGCGCTTGGGCTTTAGTACAAGGCAGCTGTGCCTAGTGTGAGCATGCCCTTAGAACAATTTATTTATTTATTTTCTTTATTATTAGCATTAGCCTGTAGTTATCTTTGTCTTGGGGTACACACACACACACACACACACACACAAAGCTGCTTATTACTCATATATCCATGTTTCTTTATCGCTCTGACCTGTCAATAGCTCCTACCCACTAAAAGCTCCACAGATACATTTGCATATCACGACGATATATAAACAATATAGAAAAAGTTCAATCGATTTACCCTTTATATCATTGCCGACATTTATATTGTCATTAAAGTTTAATGAACACATTTGACTAGTTGATAAAACCAAAATCTGACCAAAAAAAAAATTTAAAAAAAATAACAAGACTGACTAGTGCTAATCTACGACGGCGTTTTAGTGCCTCGTTAAAAAATAAAAAAAAAATCTAAGATTACGAGATTAAAGTCGTAATATTTCGAGAATAAAGTCGAAATTACGAGAATAAAGTCGAAATATTTCGAGAAAAAAGTTGAAATGTTACGAGAATAAAGTCGAAATGTTACGAGAATAAAGTTGAAATATTATGAGAATAAAGTCGAAATATTACGAGATTAAAGTCGAAATGTTACGAGAATAAAGATTATAGTTATAATATTTTGAGATAGGCTATTCTAGTCTTTTGCGCGTGCAAATAACCCGGATTGGGAGCACCGGGATATTCCAAAATCTCAGCTTTCAAAATATGTCAGTTTTATAGCGAAATACAAACAATATGTAGGCTATATTGCAATAATGTGTTTGTCAAGCGGCATGTGAGTCAATGATCTTTCCGATTACAATAACGAACTACGAGACATTATTTTCATTATAAAATAGGCTAAACTGTTTTTTTTTGTTTGTTTTTTTTCATGCATTATGATGTTCCTTCACTTTTATATCTTGCTATAAACATGAAATAAAGAGCAAAAACACATTTATAAGTTGTATTTTGTTATAAAACTGACACTGATTTTGAAAGCTGAGACTTTGTTTTATATTAAAAGCACAAAGCTTAAGCTATTGCTATTGGGTGGCTGGCACACTATAAATAACGAATGCAATGGAAGACATGAAATATTATTTCCAAGCATACTGTGACTGTCCCCGCGAATATGACACATGGTATGATTTCTGCTAATAATCCCACATATATTTGTAGTGTATTAAAAAAAGGGTTAAATAAGAGAACAACAGCGCCCCCCAAAGGAATGTCGATTGAGTGTGTGAGCTGATGTTAAGATACAGTTGTTCCTGTTCAGTCTGTTAATAAATATCATATTCTTGATATTAAGCTGTTTCCACGAGTCCTTAAAATTGACTCTTCCTCATCCCAGTAAGATGATGTAGCCGCTCGGATGCAACAATATTCAAATCAATCCCGGTGACCTGGCCACTTCTCCCGGTGCTCTCAATCCGGGCTATTTGCATGCGCTATATAGGCTATACTCTCAAAATATTATAACTTTAATTTCTACGATTTAAATTCTCGAAACATTTCAACTTTATTCTCGAAATATTACGACTTTAATCTCGTAATCTTAGATTTTTATTTTTTAACGAGGCACTAAAACGCCGTCGTACTAATGCTATGTTCCCCTTGCTAGGTTTTTTTTTTTTTTTACCTGCTGAGATAAGTATGCTTTTTTTCCCACAAAAGCAAGATCTCCATGTGTTAAAGTCATGCACATAGTAGTGCAATAACCATTTCAAGCATTTTGTATGGTTTATATGCAGCAAAACAGCATGTATTTAACTGAAAATCCAGAATCATCAACAAGCTAACTGTAAAGATAGCACTGTGAATGATGATATAGTTGTCAACAAATGGGATGCTACATTTTATTCAAATTTAAATATCTTAAATATCTTAAATAATCAGAACTTCTATTTTGATAGCACACATAGGCAGCATTATTCATTGTTTCCTTACAGGAATCCAGAAAATTTCATTACCCAATTCTAGATGGAGTCATACAGCTACAGCTCTCATGAATGAAAGTGGCATGTTTGAACTAGTTGATACAGGAAATCAGCAGTCTAATAAAGAGGCCGATTGACAAAAAAAGTATTTTATGTATTTTGAAAAAACAAAAATACTAAGATTAAATATATTTAAATACATTAGATTGTTTTCAAAGGTATTTAAATACAAAATACAAAATAGTATTTTGTATTTCAAATACGTATTTTAAATACATGTATTTGAAATACTGCCCATCCCTGCCCATATTACTTCTGTTCCATTTATGAGTGAAGACTTTGAAAAAATAATATAGGGCTTGATTTTGTCCATTAGGAAATGATTGCAAAAGTGATTAGATGGAAAGGGTTCAAAAATAAGATTTTGGAGATTCATGGAGCATTAAAACTGTACTACAGAATAAATAGTAATAAGTGACAACCCTCACTGACCTCTGGGGGAATCCATAATCACTTTTAAGTGTCTTCATTTTAAAAACGGATTCCCAGAGGTCAGTATTATTGCTGTTCATGTTAAATTCTGCCTAGCTGACTAGTCAAAATTTTATGAGACAGCATTATTTGTTGTAGCAACTAACTATAACCATTCCTCAGCACCCGAACATGTGATGTCAGATTTCCATCTGCATTTACAGACAAGATATAAACATGCAAGAATATGACGTAAATCTGGAATTTCCCTCCAAATCAGACAACAGCTCGACATTTTAAATCAAGATTATAGTATTTAAACAATGGAAGTATTCAATGTTTAATTGATTCATTCAATGAGTGATCATGAAGGCATGTTATTTATTTGCTTGTTTGTTCATTCGTTTGTTCGTTTTGTTTTTTATATATATAGGGGGATCGTTCATTAATTTCATAGGGGGTGCTGTTGGCCTACTTCTAATAAAATGAAAGTAAAATACACAAATAAATAAAGCAGTAATTGATGTCATAAAATCATGAGTGTGTTTTGATTTAAAGGTCAGAACCTATAGCTTACATAAATAAAAAAAAAAATAAAATAAAATAAAAAAAATCACAAACATGACACTTGTAAATTAAATATTTATATATTGATTTTTTTTCATTAATGTGTAATGTTATATTTTAAACATATTATGAGCTCTAACAGATTTTTTTTTTTTAGAATTGTTTACAACTCCTTTAGACAATCTACAAATGTTAAATCTTAAAATAAAATGTTAAGGTTACCACTTCATCTTTCTGAAAAAATAAATAAATAAATAAATAAATAAATAAATGCAGCGATTGATATATAGTTTATTTGTAGTTATTTTCAAAACGTTATAAAAGAACTTCATTACTATTTATTTAATTCTAACAAATAAGTTTTTGTTAAAAACTAACTAAAATTAAAAATTATTTGCTTTTCCACACAAAAGGAAATATATCGTATCGGCATCGGCTATCAGCCGAAATGAGTTGAAAAATATCGGCATATCGGATATCGGCAAAATCCAATAATGAATCCCTAATTTTTGTTTTGAAAAATGCAAGACACAGGCAGTGCAATGGGGGAAAAAAATGCAAAGTCTCAAGACACAAAAGAATTTTGAAAGTGTGACTTTTTTTTTTTTTTGACCGCTGCGTTTTTAGAATGGCGTGTCATTTGTGAGTTGCTGCAAAAGATGCAAGTGCAACATTCAAAAACATCTGTCTATAGAAAACTAATGCAAAAGTGGTGCAGTGGAATGGAAAAAATGCATTCTGTGTGAACAGCCCCTTAGATGGGTTAAATTCAAAATGTATTTCTAGGGGAGAAAAAAGGCCAGATAGAGATGTAATTGTCATGGAAAGTAGTATATAGACATTCAAATGACTGTTCATGAAGAAATTCAGTCTTGGTTCCTGAAGTGTTAAATTCACGTAAAAGTTGAAGCGTATGTAAAACATCACACACCCGCTTCCACAAAAAGCTCTTTTGCCAAGGTGTGTTCACAACTACAGTGTATGAAGGAATTTCTTGTCTTCCCTTTTCTATAGTCAGGCCTTATACTTAACCAGTAGTCACAACATACATGCTCAGACTGAAGTCTACCTCCACCCAATCAGCTACACCACATGAGAGGGAAAAAAATGCCTATGTTGATAGGTATGTCGTTCCCGCCTGAGAGAAACTTCATGGAAAAAGCGCTGCATATAGTGGAACTCCTACTGTCAAGGGAGGATGATATGGCATTGGCCTTTCTTAGCTAATTTACAAGTTTATGTGCTTTACCTCCATATAAGATGGTTTTTACAGATATCATCGCTTAGCTCTGTTGATCAAACCAGACAGTAGATACAGTACTCTGATTTGTAATGAACAAAGCTGGTAGGTTACTGATTCCAAATTACATGTCAAAAATTTTAGTTAGTGACGTAATCCATTACATTACACAATTTAAGTAATATAATCAGAGTACTTTGTCATTACTTTTGACTTTGAAAGATGTTTGAAAAATGTAAAATGTAAAATAATTCAAACAAAATTTAATAACTGGTCTTTGTGTGAATGTCCACAAAACTGGAAGACATTCTGATTGAATATAAGCAGTAGGCTATTTTAGAACGGAACATTTAAAAGATGAAAAAGAAGAATTAAGGAGAATCAATAAATTGTGAATAATGTATTGCTATTGTGTAAATATTGTGTAATCATTTAATCAATTAAAAAGTAACTCTAATCTGATTGTGAGTATTTTAAAATTTAATTTAATCTTATTACAAGTACTTCATTTTTAGGTAATACTTTATTTTAAGGTGTCTTTGTTACACATATTACATGCCAAACCCTAATCCTAACCATAACCATGAAGTAAGTTAATTAATATTACTCAGCACTTATATGTATAATTAGACTGTAAGAAGGACACCTTAAAATAAAAGTGTAACCAATTTTTGGAATCTGATTACATAATCCAGATTACATGTAATCAGTTACTACCCAGCTCTGGTCATGAGATATTGATAACTATGTTTAACTTGAACAGAATGTTCTGTTAGTGTTGCTAATGCAAGTTTCATTATTTTTCTACCCTCAGGCACAGGCTCACAAAATTGATCACAAAAAAAAAAAAATGGAGCAATGAAGCAATTGACATCCAACCATCTGTTGACAATTTGACCCTAGTCCAAACAGCCTGGCTGAAACTTGAGAGATTTTTCTTACACAATGAGATAAAGTGTTACGAACCCAACCCACAAAGCCACGTGTGAAGTCCAAGCCTCAAAGTGTTCTTCTGTTCGAGGTTAGGAGGTTATTAAACTATGAATGTTCCCTATTGCTCCTCGGAGGGCCTTGTGCACCTGCATTCAGGCGGGATCTTATGGTCCCTCCCTTCCTCTCAGTACATCTACAAGCAATTTGGTCCTTGTCTCTAAAAAAAATGGAAATGTTTCAGTTGGGTGTTTGACTTTATAGTGTCTAGCCCCACCAAATTATATTAGGGAAGAACAACAACACCTTTTCCGCTCCTGTTGACCATTCAGGAAAGGTATTCTCTAAAAGTTTCCACCAAAAAAAAAAAAAAAGTGAAACGTTCTCATAGCAACTGTTGCAAAACAAGGTGAAGTGCTCACTGGAGACTTACGGCCTGATGTTTCTATTGTTTTAAGGACAGTCATTAAATGTGTTGTAGCTGTAGTGACTCATAGCTGGTTTTGGTCGTCTGAGAGCAAAGCAAGTGTGATGGCCAAACCGTGACTGTGGTTTGTCTGTCTGAATGCTCTCTGGGGACTATATAACCTCAGAACAACTTGTTTTCTTTCTTGATAATATGAGGTGTCTTTTTGTCTTCAGGATAATGGTTTAGTTCTTCAAAATGATTTCAGTCCATTCAAGTCCAACTCAAATCTTTTTCTCACATTCTGACCATATTTTCTGAAAAGGTCGAAATGGTCATCTTCCACTTATCTTCATGTTGTTTTAAACTTGCATTAATTGCTTTCTTCTTTAAAACACAAAGATCCTTTTCACATATCTTTTCCATTTCCATAGCTGTTGATACATGAACACACACACACACACACACACACACACACAAGAAAAAGACATTGTCCATATAACTGGTTAGCTATGTTCCAAGTCCTAATGTGACACTTTTATCTCTGGAAAAGGTTGAAATTGACATTTAACTGACATTTACTGAATATTATCCGTTCTGCTGTAAGTGCTTTTCACACTGAACGTGAAAATTAACGCGAATATTCAGCACGATGGTGGTTTTGAATCAAAACAATAGATCCCTAAGGGGTTATTTACACCGGGTGCAACCATTCACGCCACAAAAAAGCAAGGATTTTTTTTTTTCATCCCGTTTGTTGATTTTTTTTCCGTCGCTCCACGATGAAATTAGCTGTTTAATTAGATTTGAGCTTTAGATCACAAGCACAAACAGGTAAAGTTGGTGGTGCTAGAGCACAAAAAGCAGCTTTGAAAACGAGTGTAGATGCCGAGGAAAAGGATCCCAGAAGAAAATGGATGTTGAGTCAGAGATTGTCTTACTATAGGGAGATGAGAGGGTCTATATTACTTACTATTGGAGAAAGCGTAACGGCAAACTTGGATCACGTGTGCCTTAATAACCAATCACATTACAGCCTTGACGTCACTGAATTTCAGTCAGAGTTGTGTTTCACTCAATTGCCGTTTACGGATACCATAGGAACGAATGAAAAGGGCCGTAAGCTGAATCCCACCTGTCGCAAAAAGTCAGTGACTTCTCTTATAAAACGGCTTTTTATTCATGGTAAACTCTATAAATAGTTCAATCCAAAAGTATTGTTTAGTGTAAAAAATATTGAAGATTAGCAGATAGGCTGTCGATTCATTAAAAGATAAGCCGTTTCCTCTAAAAAGCTGTTTATTCTGCATAGTGAAGCCTCTCCTCCATTGACATCCATTCAGAAAAACGGCTTCTGGTCTCCTTTCCCACGTACTGGCAGACCGGAAACGTTAGCTTTAGCCGTTAAGCTTTTTCGGCTAATGGTTGCAGGCTTGCCTTCTAGTGGCTTTGGTTGAGTGTTTGCTGTTGTTTGTATCTGATAATAGAGAACTTTTTGATAAAAGGCACAGTGATTACAAAAATATACCCAGTAACATCGTCTTTTTTTCTTTCCTCTGCTTATTTTATTACAAAACAAACTCATCGTCGTTGCCGCTGCTGATGCTACTTTTAGAGAGATCCATTACTGTTTGTGGATTGTGGTGCTACGTGCCAACATTTCTGTGATTCTTCTTTTCAGTGGTCAAAGATGATACACCGATCAGCTAAATAGTGCCTTGCGACAATTAGCGTGCAAACGAAAAAAGATTCTCGATCAGCGCCACCTAGTGTGCAGGCGTGAATTAGCAGGTGATCAATCGTTTCGCGCTCGGTGTGAAAGCACCGTTGGACGGCGATTCTACTCGCTTTTTCACATCGCACTCAGTGTGAAACAGCCTGTAGCTGTAGTCGAATCTGTAGCCAAATCTAACTTATGCTTGTATACATTTGAACATGAGGTGACAATGCACTCGTAACTATGACAGTTCGTAACTTTTACATTTTGGTGAATTGATGATAAATTCATCTGAATTTGTATGTTCTCCTTTTTACGTTTTCGTACAGTCTGGAGCTTCATGCTTACACTTCGTATACATTTTTCATTTTATTTTATTTTATTTCATTTTATATTTTACATTATTATTATTTTTTTTAAATATATTTTAGGAATCAAATACAAATTCAAACAAAACTGACACTTATTTAGTTTGTTTGTTTTTTGTTTGGAATCAAATCATATACAAATTCAAAAGAAACTGCCAGTTCGTAAAATATTTTTTTCTCAAGAGATCATGTTATACTGACACATTTCTCAGGTTTGGCAACACTGAAGTCAGTTGTCGTTGATTCTCACGTGTCTTGTCAAAATTACATATTGACATCCAAACTGCATCTTAACAACCTTTAATTAAATATAATTGGTGTTTTGTTTGCCATTTTGAATCTCAACATCTTTCATACCCATTAACTTAAAGGGTTCACCCCAAAATGAAAATTCTGTCATTAATTACTCACCCTCACGTCGTTCCAAACCCATAAGACCTCGTTCATCTTCGGAACACAAATTAAGATGTTTTTGATGAAATCGGAGAGCTCTCGGACCCCTCCATAGACAGCAACACAACTGAAATGTTCCCAGGTCCAGAAACGTAGTAAATACATCGGTAAAACAGTCCATGTGACATCAGTGACTCAACTTCAGTTTTGCGACGCTACGAGAATACCTTTTTTTTTTGCGCAAAGAAAACAAAAATAACAATTTACTCAACCATTCTTCTCCCCGAGTTACGTTGTCCACCATTTTGGAGAGTACCTAAGGATGCGTTTGACATAATCAGCATTGTTTACGTTTGGGGGGGAAAGCGCGAGCATGAACGTAATCTGCGTATTAAGCGTTGTTTACGCTTAGGCGAAAGCGTGCGTATGCGTTGTGATACTCTCTAAAATGGCGGACGACGTAACTCGGGGGAGAAGAATGGTTGAGTAAATTGTTATTTTTGTTTTCTTTGCGCAAAAAAAAAAAAAAAAGTATTCTCTTAGCGTCGCAAAACTGAAGTTGAGTCACTGATGTCACATGGACTGTTTTACCGATGTATTTACTACGTTTCTGGGTCTGGGAACATTTCAGTTGCATTGCTGTCTATGGAGGGTCCGAGAGCTCTCCGATTTCATCAAAAATATCTTAATTTGTGTTCTGAAGATGTACGAAGGTCTTACGGGTCTAGAACGACATGAGGGTGAGTAATTAATGACAGAATTTTCATTTTGGAGTGAACTAACCCTTTAAATAATAATAATAATAATAATATCCCTGATTTTTATTTATTTATGTATTTATTTTTCAGTATCTGTACACAATTGTGTAGCTTTCTTCAAAAAAGCTCCCAAAATACCTCTAGAGGATTTTTTACTCTTGTCTGGATGTGCCATGGAAGGGGTTGGCTGAGGAAAACAGCACAAATCAGCTTCCAGCTCAGAGAAAAGACACATTTCAGATTCTTGTGAAAGGCAAAAGTCACATTACCTCAGTCTTTCCACTGAATGCCTGCAGGGTGAAAAAACCCTCACTGCCTAAATATTCCCATTTTCCACTAGCAGCACTTACTTCCAAGAACTGTTCTGCTCTTATCACCTCATAATCACTCTACTCCCTTCGCTTTTTCAGGAAGTATGATATATAAATGCACTGTTTTGGCTGGCATGTTTAAGATGTTTTGGGTGATTGTTTTGAGTTTTTTTTTTTTTTTTTTTTTCTAGTAGGATTATGGCAGTTGACATTTTGATGATGCCATTATTATAATATATTTACCAAAGCTTCTTCAAAAGTCAAGACCCTTTGTCTAAATCCCAAGTGTGTGTGTGTGTGTGTGTGTGTGTGTGTGTGTGTGTATGGTTTGCATTTAAAAATGACCGTATTAGAATGAATGGGAAGTGAATTTCATCTGGAAAACAAAGCTCATTTTTGAGGTATGAATCTCAAATTTGGAACTTGTTTAGATTCATGGCTTTGATTTTTTCATGCAGTTTTATAGTGAAACATGTTGTATAAAATATATATTCCATATAAAATTTAAACCTAAACTTTTTTTTTTTACTTTTTTCACTTCAGCAATAATCTGTCAAGTGCCTTCTTTAAAAGAAGAGACAAAACTTAAGTCTGTGCTCTGAAGCATTCAGGATTTATGATAGTTTATGTAGGAAATGTCATTTTCAGGTCTGTGCTCAAAAAGTGAATAGATCATATATATTCCATCAGTTGTTGCGTATTATGTAATAATGAATTTAATGTCATTTAAATTGTTTAAGAGTTAATGACTGAGTATTATACTGAACTGAATGCTGAGTGTATTTCCCATTCACACACACACAAACACTACTTTCTCTTCTCTTCTGTGGCGTGTGTTTATTTCCTGTCTACCTGGCCGCCCCCAACCCCCAGCCTGCTGGAGTAAAGGGAAAATAATTTAGTCTCTGCGAGTAGTTGTTTCCAGATGTGTTCTCCATCTTGGGCCTGCTGTGAACTGCTTCACAGACAACTTCTCAGACAGGAAAGTGCAAGGCTGAGAAAGATGATCTCATCCTCGGCAGTTACAGCATTGAGAAGTCAGACTGAATGAGTGGCTTCAAGAAAATCAAGATAATGAGGACAAATGTCTTAGATTTTAGAGCGAATCAGGTGATATTTCATTGAAATCTGTTTTTTGTTGTTGTTGTTTTGTTTTGGTTTTTTTGACATTTTACAGGTTTTTTTTTTTTTTTTTTCAGCTGCTTACACACAAAATCTTTACTTGTCCCACAATTTCTGAAAGCTGACACCAGAAGCACACACCAAATCTGCAAAACCGTACGCTAATTCTCGACCTTTCACTCAGTTTTCAATTTCATAAAACATTTTTTTGCAAAACACAAAACACAATTCTCTACGTAACACACAGAAATCTAACAGGAATTAATATTATGGCAAAGGTGTTTGCAAATGTTTGCTTTTGAGATGTGTTTGTGATATTTTGAATGCAGTGCTTCATTTTGCAAGAGATGTGAGGCATTTTGCATTTTATGTGTGCAATTATTGGATTTGTGTGTAAAGTTCTGAAATGTGTGTAAGCAGTTGAAAAAAAAAACTGTAAATGGATAATGCATTAAACTTGCCGTTTTTTTTTTTGTTTGTTTGTTTGTTTTTTTTAAGCCCTGTTTACTGCTTTCTATATCTGGCAACCCATGAAAATAAGAAATAGTCAGAAATAGAAAAAAAAAATGCAGCATGTCCCCTATAAACTCTCTAGCCATCTCATTTCCTGTGATAAAGCATAAATTCTGTTCAAATGTTTACTGAGATAGGTTTCACAATTCAGCATTGTGAGGATATTAGAGTGTGTGTGATAACTGCACAACAAAGGCATTCGTTTGAATTTGGGACTGGGATGTATCCCACAAAAGCCACATCCTTTGCTGCACTTGACTGTTGTCCTTGGCAGCGAGAAGAGTGGTTTCAAGTTCATAGATTGCTTGAAAGGTCAGTTTAGCAAAGAAAGGGAAATGATGAAGAATGGTTTGTTTTCAAGGGAAAAACGTGTAGAATGAAGAACTACTTTTTTTTTCTTTTTTTTTTTTTTTGGTACTATGGTTTCTGTTCTTTTTACAGTCCAAAAGAAGAAAATATGTTTTTTCAGTGTCATTTCTTTTAAAAGTAATGTTACACTATATAAATACTTTGCTGAAGTAATGAAGTTCTTATTTTTCTTTGTCTAGTCTTAATTTTAGTTAACAATTACAACACAGCTTTGTTACCGCAATATTTCCCTGTCAATTTGAACCAGCTTGACACATCTTCATTGTGTCAATCAATGGTCTGAGTTCAGGTCAGGACAATTGACTTTTTCGGCCAGCGGCAAATGTTGGGAGTGTTTGTGAAATGTGTTTGGAAAATGTTAATATTTTATGTCTAATTGCTTGAAATATGTATTTAATATCATAATTATCAAAGTTACATTTGCTTGCTTTGTTTCTGCTATATTGGTGCCAAAATAGTGTAGTTACAGCAATCTACCAGCCAAAACTTATAACCCACAACCACTGTCATATTTGCCACCAAAACACTGCTACTTTTCCAATTAAAACTGGACTAAAAATTGCTATTTGCTTACATGTCATGAACAAGGCATGCATTAATGACAGAACTTTCGTAAACAGCCACTTCTGTTTTTCATAGGCAAGATAAACTGTCTACATTTTTCTGGGACAATCTCTAGATGACAGAGGACCAGAGGAGTTCAAGGGATTTTATTGGCCTTATGGGTGGATCTGTCTGCCTGATGGGAAAACACTAAACCTTGGAAATAAAGTCAAATCTAGAATCTGCTCAGCAAGACAGCCGGGGAAGAAACAGCAAACACACAAACACACACACATACACACACACTGCTTTTCTGTGATGTGGTACAGACGTCACCCGCAGGCTCGCTGTGCGGCCTTTAACCAAATGAAATCATAAAATCCCACATGTTGCCCTGCCTAGCACTCAATCACTCTCACATCTAAAATGCCTCAGACTGTACAGATCTCTAAACAAATTAAAACACTTTTAGTGCAAATGTGCTTTTGAATACTTAAAATCCTGTGGCTTTATGGTAATAAGACACTCCTCTCAAAGTGTCTAGTTAAATGTACGGACTCCATTTAAAGTTGATATAACAAAGTTTTACTTGAAAGGAAATTCACCTGAAATTCAAAATTCTGGAATCATTTACTCACCTCTGTGGTTTGGAACGACATACGGATGAGTATATGATGACATGAGTGAAAATTATTTTTTTGGGTGAACTGTTCCTTTAAGGGGAGGGACATTCTCATCCTAGACAGCATTTAATTGGATAAACGTTTAAGTGCAAGATGAGTCATCAATATTTTTGGTCTGGTTTTCTGGAAGAAAAAATAATTAATTTTAATACCACACATAAATCCTATTATGGAAGGCCATCAATGCCACAGAATAAAATTAAATTAAATAAAATTTAAAAAAGTTATTTTGTCAACTTTTTATTGAAGAATTCTGACTTTTTTCTCACAATTGTGAGTTTACATTTCACAATTCTGAGAAAAAATATGGCAATTGCGACCATATATCACGCAATTCTGGAAATGGGCTTCCATAGCACAGATGTTATCATTGACTGAAAAAGAGCTAATTGTGACTTTTTATTGGATTTTTTTTTAAAGCATTTCTGACTTTATTCTCACAATTGTGAGTTTATATTTTGCAACTTTGACTTTCTCAGAATTGCAAGTTAATAACACTCAATTCAGATTTTAATTTTCACAATTTCCAGTTTATATCTCACAATTTTGAGTTAACATCTTACATTTCTGACTTTTCATGAATGAAAGGTTCATTTTGTGAACATGAATATGGAATGGAATGTACCAAAATATTTACTGAACAAAATATGCATTTCACGACATAGATAAATCCTTTTCTTGGCACTCCTTAAAAGAGTATATATATATATATATATATATATATATTAATGCTGTCGATCGATTAAAAAAAAATAACTAATTAAATCGCACATTTTTCTGAAATTAATCACGATTAATCGCGATTAATTCCACCTAACATTAAAGTTTTTAAATATACTTTTATATAGCAATAATTTCACATTCAGTCTTTAAATTAATGTACAAACAACATAAAGAGAGTATATTTTTAATATTTGTTTAATGGCATCTTTATTTTTATGACTGAAGACCAGTATCACTGACACCAATTAATACTGATTTCCCTATAAAAATGTTTCCCCCTAATATTTAACCATTGATTATAGCCATTCAGCTTTACATTATAATTAAGAGCTATCAATTTTAACATTTATTAGACTTTAAAAATAACTTCTAATTTAAGTGAACTTAAAACAATCTTCACATAAACTTATTATAATAATTGTCATATTTATCTACCTGTGCCCCTCAGCAGAAATATAGAGAAATTTAATAAAGTTATCAAACACTAAATTCTAAACTAAATACAGATGAATCCTTAAAACTATAAAGTTACTGATTTCCTGTTTTTTCTTTTGTTCTTGATGAACAGACATCACAGCAGCTGGTTATTAGGTTGTTTTGGCTTCTATTTCTTTAAGAGTTGCCGCTACCGAACATGACGCAGATCTGACACGCATCAAATTTTCTCTCAAGTCTACCTTTTCTGACCCATTTCAGGTCGGACCCATTTCAGTCTCTTCTAATGAGCTGATGAGTTGAATCGAGTGTGTTAAATGAGGGACACAGTGCTAGGATGCTCCAGGACAGTTTTGAAAACCATTTCAGAGACATGTTCTTAACCTGTTAGCCTGCACCCCCCATTTTGGGCCTCACAGCTGAAAATGACCTACCTAAATTAAAATGGTAACATTTCCTGACAATAATGTGCTACACACACAATTTAGGTATCTTTGGAAAGAAGACACTCTAGGCTTTACTATCCATCATCCAGAGTTGATAATGCTCAAAAAAATAACAAGTTATAGACACTGAAGTGCCTTGAAAATGTTTTACGACACTGAATGTTTTTTTTATTTCATAAACAAATACATGAAATAAGTCCTGGAGCAATCCAGAAAAGTAATGGGTTGAAAGTCACATGTCTAAAGAGTTTATATTTCAGATTTGAAGACGATACCGTGAAAAATGAGATTCCTGCAATCATTTTTATGAGAATATTTTTCTAGCCCCCCACCCCCCCTCTGTTTGATGAAAATTATCACCAAATGTATTGAAGAATTCCACAAACTATTTTAGTCACTATACATAGTTTTTCAATTATAAAATAATAGACAGAATTTTAGACATCATATAAGTGATTTATTTGAGCACTAAAAATACAATAAGAATAATTTGAGTAAGAAAAAAGAAAAAAAAAAAAGAAGAATTTGCTTTGTGTCTAGTAGCCTACATACTCAATACTCTGACTGCCAGAGATAAACTGATATTGCCAGACATTCACACTGATTGCAGTCAGTAATCATAGGCTGATTCGAGTCTATAGAGATGATAATAACACACATCATCAATAATAGCCGGTCATTGACAGCCGTCATAAAGTCGGTAATTACACGCTGATGTGCGTTTATAGAGATGTAAATCATGCATATACAGTCACGTTCTACACAAGACACACACACACACACACACACACACACACATATGGTAAATGTTGAAAAAAAGAAAGAAAAAGAGTTATTTGTGCAAAAAGGCGATCGCTAAGTTGCGCCCCCCTCAGATGACAGGTGCGTCACAGCGTGCGTCACGCGCTGTCACGAGAGAGCGCCAAATTCAAATAAACTATATTCCGCGGATCTGTGACTCTTTTTTTTTTGGATGGTTTCATTCTGTTTTTAAAACTTTATGCTACAACACCGTGTTGTTTTTTTTTACCACCAAGACGCTGTTTTTGAGCGTAATTTATTCCATAACGGACACAAACAATAACTCTCCCGAAGAAAAGAAACGTAAACAAAGGAATATCCATTCAAATTACAACGTTATTGTTTCGTTGGACTAAAAGTGCTGGAAGAGATGTTGTTCTGTGGACCCTTACCTCTCTAACTAAACCGGGATTTCAGCAGTGGACGCGTTTGTGACTCGTTATTACAATGATAATGGTACGTACTGCTTTTTCATTCTGCATGTTTTGATGTGTACTGCTTACACAAATGTAGCAAATACATTCCTTATAAGCTTTCAATCGAAAAACAGCGATCAATCGTCGATGCTTGAGGCTTAGACCTTCAGAATGATATATAGTTTGTCAAGATTAACTTTTTCCCGTTTCATTTATTCTATTCCAAAACAGTGACATGTGCAAACAAAGAGCGTTCGGTGCGTCGGCGTCCTGGTGCAGATTAACATTAATGTAACTCATATATATAACATACTGCATGCATGCACAGTTTAATGGCAGCTTTAATCACCTTTTTGGTAACTTCATGACTTAACTGATTACGACATTGCATGCTCGTAGTTTCTTTCGCAATTTGATATGAAATGATACAGGCTATGCGCGCGCCGGCACCTTGTGCATGTATTGAAGAGCACGCACAGTACAGTTTCCGCGCTCGTTTGACTCTCGCCTGACGCTGAAGTGAAGTTGAAGCGTGCGTCTGAAACGTCCCTCTTTGATGTGCTCGTAAAGACGTTCTGCGACTGAAGAAATGCACTTCTTGTCAAGAAAAAAAGAGACAGAATTAGCAGTTATGAGTGGGGTGGCCAACCCTAGGCCCCGCCCCTGCGTTAACGGCATTAAATAATTTTAACACGTTAAACTGAAAAAAATAATCGCCTATATTAATTTTATATATACATACATGATTGGAATTGACTCTTTGGAGGGAGTTTGATTGACAGGCGATTTGACCAATCATAACGCCGAATCAGCCATTTTTGTCAGACGAACAAATCAGACAGGAGAGTAGATTTATTTTGGTGGACTTGTATTGACGTCTAGTTGAAACAATATACCTTCTGGTGTTCATTTATTTTAATTTCATGCTATAACCTGTAAAGAGGAAGAGGCGATTGAGTCACGTGCCACTTGAACTGAGGCGTCACAAAACGGCATTTATTGTTTAAATTTCTTAAAAAATGACAACATTTGAAAGCTGAGACTTTGTTTCATATCAAAAGTAACCTGCTCTGTCTTGTCTGTCGGTGCGTTGTCAGAAATAAACATAAATGAACATCAGAAGCTGTCTTGTTTCAACCGCAGAAAGATGTCAATACACACCACTTTTTTCATGTTCGTAAATCTACTATCCTGTCTGGTTTGTTTGTTGGCAGATTCAGCCTTATGATTGGTCGGATCCAGTGGCTGCTCCAGGATTTTTTTGTCGTGGGTGCTAAGGGGGGGCTTAACAGTTCAGAGGGGGTGCTAAAAAAAATAATTAAATTGAGAGAAAGTAGGCTAATGAACGCCTAAACTTTAGCTATCAGTTTTTTATATACAGCAGCTTCGAAAAAGAGGTAGAAAGTTCCAACGGTATTTTTTAATAATTAATAATTTAATTTTAATATATGCTAGGCTACTTTTTTCTGTGGTATTAAACTTCTCATATACCACTGTTATTAGTAATATACTACTGCCAACTGCCAAATATGACAAAGTAATATAATTTACGAATATATAATGAGAGAGAAAGTTGGGATTTTTTCTTTTTTCAATTCAATAAAAACTACAATTTTTTATTTTTTATTTTTATTTTTTATTTTTTTTTTAACAATTCATAAAACTATTTCCACGCGGGCACACATTGCGGGTGATAACCTCCCCGTGCTGATTTGCATGGTATGTGTCATGATAGCCAGAGATAAGCATAAAAAATGGCAATATTAAGAGGATTTAGCATTTCCAATTAATGTAGGCCTGTTACATTCTTCTTATTATCAGGCCTATTATTATTATTATTAGATTACTTTTATTAATAATTTCATAGCGCATCACCGCATGATGCGCTGTGAGGATAATAAAATAGGCTATTAGCTTACTCCTCATTGAAAATGTTTTTTAGAAAGATTTAAAAAAAAAAACAGGTATATTAATTTATACAATGAATTATAGGACTATAATTAAAATGATTAACACTGCAGTCAGCAATGACAATTCAGATCAGGTTTATTTCAGGCACTGATTTTCAAAAACAACCTGTTTAACGCGAAATACGTTTCTTCTCATGTTTTTCACTATACGAGCCAAAAAAAGAGAAATATTAAGGGAATAATTTAAGTTATATACCGTTATCAGCATGTTAGAGTAGATTCCTCAGTTAAGAGTTTTCTCAGAGAGAATATGCGCCTTTAATGCAGCGTTAGCCATCAGTTTTTTTTTACTTTCACTTTCTCTATAGTGAATTGACGTTCACCGTCTTGCGCAAAGTTTGCGCGTTGCTTGCTTGAGTTGCTTGACCCCTCCCCCATAATATCAATTGTTTATAGGCCACATATTAGGCACTTTTTTTTAGGTTTTTAATGTTTATTTTTCTATGTTAATGAGAGTGACACCGAGAGTTAAAAAACAGGAAAATCATTTGGAAATCCTTGGGGGGGCTGTGCCGGGGCTAAGCAAGTTTCTGATGGGGCTATAGCCCCGTCAAGTACCGCCCTAGCGCCGCCACTGGTCGGATCGCCTGTCAATCAAACTCCCGGCGAAGGGTCAGTTGTCAGAACTGAAGTCAGAAGCACTCGGCTCAGCGCTCACTGATTCTTTCCAGTCCCACTGTATGTGATTCCTCAAATAACTGTAATACCCCAATCAAGAGATGAAAAAATGACAATGGCACCATCTAGACCGGCCAGGAAAGATTCTGGACAAATAATTACTACTCAAATGGACAAAACAAACACTAGAGCAGATGGAAGTAGGAAAACTGTCTCCACTAAGTGGGTTATAAACCCATCCAAAAGCTTTTTCACTGTCAGTACAAAGTTCAGGAATAGTCCATGTTGAGTAAGAGCACACTATTAGCATATCATGTGATCTTCTGCTTCATTATTCTCTGTTTAGAATAATAAACTGTGTTTTTGGTCATTAACAGTTTTTTTCTTTTCTTCCCAATTCTCTTCTCACTCTCTTATGACTCTCTTGTAAATACTTGAATTTAGATGTAATTCTTAATGTAACCTCAAGTATAATTCTAATCAAACGCTGGTGTTGTCTGTCTGTGGTAAATGCTGGCAGTCTGGATTTAGCTGATGTTTGGGAAGTGTTGTTGTTTTTTCTGTTTTCCTTCCACTCCGACAGTAAGCTGGAGAACTGCACACAAACGAGTGGATGAGAGGCGCATCCCTTCATTTGTCTCCTCTGCCACCCTGTCTACAATCTACAGCAAGTCTCGCTGTAATTAGGGATTTCTTGTAATCTTTCTGAGGTGTCTAAATTTGAACTGTCAAAATTTAGCATGGCTGCCAGCAGGACGGTGTGGCACATTTAGTTTATAGCTACTAGGGTAAATTTAAACAAGTAATCTAAACAAAGAGACAACAGATTCACATCATGCATATGAAAGTGTGCATGATCTGAATCTGCTGCCTCTTTGTTGCCTCTTTATAGTTTTAGAAGTACACTTAATTTTAACATAATATGTGTCCGTGGACCACAAAACCAGTCATAAGTGTCAATTTTTCCAAGTGTCAAAGTTTTCCATTGATGTATGGTTTGTTAGGATATGATCATATTTGGCCGAGATACAACTATTTGAAAATCTGGAATCTGAGGGTGCAAAAAAATCTAAATACTGAGAAAATTGCCTTTAAAGTTGTCCAAATGAAGTTCTTAGCAATGCATATTACTAATCAGAAATTATGTTTTGATATATTTACAGTGGGAAATTTACAAAAATTCTTCATGGAACATGATCTTTACTTAATATCCTAATGATTTTTGGCATTAAAAAAAAATCAATAATTTTGACCCATACAATGTATTTTTGGCTATTGCTACAAATATACCCCAGCGACTTAAGATTGGTTTTGTGGTCCAGGGTCACATATAACTAAAACAATAAAATTGATATACAATAAGTATTATAAATTATTTGATTTTATTTGTAATGTGAAATATGTCCTGTTCTATTTTTGTGAGATTTACCCAAATGATGTTTTACATAATGAACAACAGCTGGTTATTGCTAGAATGAGTGAGTGAGTGAGTGAATGAATGAATGAATGAATGAATGAATGAATGAATGAATTTAATTAATTAATTAATTAATTAATTAATTAGTTAGTTAGTTAGTTAGTTAGTTAGTTAGTTAATATTTATGTTAAAAAATACAATTAACTAAAATAAAATAAAATATAAAATAAATTGAAATTAATACTGTAAAATAATTTATATTTAATAATAATTTATAACAATTTATTTCATTTCAACTAGTCACAGCAACACTTCTATTTTTTTTTTTCTTTTCTTTTTTCAATATAATATATTAATTTAGAATGTTAACAAAAACTATAACAGTATATCAATGATACTAAAATAACATTGCCTGGACTTTTTTCTTTTTTTAGCAACTGTTTAGCTGTATATGGTTCTTAAGTTTTGGGGGACTCATGTTATACCTAACTATAAGGTTACTCAGATCAGTATATTGTTTGTTAGTTAGTTTGTTTATTTGTTTTGTTTTATTTGGTGGGGGGTTATTAACAGTTAGTAGGGTAGTTTTTAAGTTTAGATATGGGGTGGATTAAGGGATCTAAAATATGATCATGCAGAATAATACATTAATATGTGCTTGAATACTAACAGGCAATATGTGAGTAACGTGGATGCTAATAAGCAACTAATTAATAGGGAGAACTGATCCCTAAACTACAGTGTTACCAGTACTTTTTTTTTTCTTTTTTTTTTACTGGAATTTTATTTGGTAACACTTTAGTATAGGGACCAGTTCTCACTATTAATTAGTTGCGTATTAGCATACCTATTATTAACATATTAGCTGTTTATTAGTACTTATAAAGCACATATTCTGCGTGACCATATTCTACATCCATAATCCTACCCAATACCTGAATTTAACAACTACCTTACTAACTATTAATAAACAGCAAATTAGGAGTTTATTGAAGCAAAAGTCATAGTAAATGGTTTGTTAATAGCGTGAACTGAACCTTAAAATAAAGTGTGACCTTTTATTTTTAAGAGTGAGGTGGAGATGACTTCTTGCCTAGATGATTGCTTATCTAATCTAAAGTTAAATGATAAGAGGAGTAAAAGAATGGGAAATGGGCTTTAGGTCAGAGAAAGTGAAACAGATATTGCTGTACTGAGAAGGTTGATGTGGAGGTCAGTTTTGCATTCAGTCGTCCTGTAAAAGCTGACACTCCAGCAGTCCAGCAGATGTTCTGGTGTCTGCACTCTCACTGATGGTTTATTAGCAGCTGGGTGCTAAGAGCAAAGCTTTGATGTCAAAACAATAGCTGGAGTGTTGAAAGAGCCCTTCATACTGCCCACTGACAATGTCAACAATCAACAGGAACAAATGGTAACGCAGTTAACAGAGACTCAGTCAAATCCTGTTCAGTCTTACGTAAACTTAGGAGAACCAAACCAAAGTTTTGTGGTTATGAAAACTGTGATTTTTGTGATTGTTGTTACTTCTGGCATGGAATAAAAACATAAAACCAATTTTAATTACAGTTCTCACTTTTTTCCTTAAAATTCTGACTTTACATCTTGCAATTCTGACATTTTTTCCCACAATGGTGAGTTTATATCTCACAATTCGTTTTTTTTTTTTTTTTTTTTGCAGTTCTGAGGGGAAAAGTTTTAACTACAGACTTATAAACTCATAATTGTAAAAGTTTAAATCTTGCAATTTTTTTTTTACTTTTTTTCTCAAAATTCAGATTTTTTTTTATCAAAATGGTTATGAGTTTACCTTTTGCAATTCTGTTTTTCCCCATCACAGAATGAAATAATAATAATAATAACAATAACAATAATAATAATTTAATAGTTTAAAAGTATCAGATAAAAAGTCGCAATTACCTTTTATTTTTTTTTATTTTTATTTTTTTATTTTTTTTTTGTGAAAACAAGCTTCCATAGAACTATTTGTTTAGATTATGTCTTAAATCCTGCTAACCATATTTTTTCAAGGGTGTCACAATAAATTAAAGTTTGGTGAAAAAGATTAATAAAAAGTGTAAATACATTAGAATACATTAAATACAAATATATACTTATATAAATACATTTTAACAACATTATTTTTATTTATTTTTTTTTTTTTTATAAGACACATTAATAACTACTGCAAACTGTGGTTAAAATGATTGGTCTCCTGGTAGGAGAAAGTTGTTTTGCTCACAGTGTTCCCTTCTGAAAAGCTAGAATTAGACTCCAAACGTAATGTGTGATGTGTTCCAAACCGTGTGATGTCCACATCACTGAATCGGGTCACATTTTACAAAACCTCAGACTGCCAAGATCCCCATTTATGAAAAACCTGAGTTTGCTTTTTAGTGCATAGCAGCACAACAAGGCTTTCCTTTCTCTCCCGCGAGCCGAGTCCTTCTGGCCAGTGCTGGAGGAGCGTTTGGGAGCCAAGGGTCCCGCAGTCACTGCTGACTTCAAAGCCGTAACCTGAGTCTCTCTTACGGAGGGGACTGAGACGGGCCAAACGCAGAGACTGAGAAAACAAGCAAGTGCAGTAGGGGAGAGAAAGAAAGAGACAAACCCCAAAGAGAAAAAGAGAGGGACAACAAAAGCCAAAGGAAGATCAGAACAAACCGAGGAAATACAGGATGTAACAAATAACGAAGAACAATTATAAGAAAGAAAAAAATCAATATATCTCATCATTTTCTTCTATAAAACACTCTAAATTAAAGAGATTTTAACATTATTGCAATTTTGAAATTCTTTCAAAGATCAGAATCACAGTATGAATAATTTCATATAATGGTAAAATATATGTCATTTTATATGTTTTATATATGGTAATTTTATTTGGAATGCCATTACTAAAATGGGTTATATAACCATGTATCTATTAAAAACAAATTATATGTTTTTTTTGAAAGAAGCCTCTTCTGCTCACCAAGGCTGCATTTATTTGATCAAAAATACAACATAACCAATAATATTGTGAATTATTATTATTATTGCAATGTAATATAACATTTCCATCTTAATATATTTAAAATGTAATTTATTTATGTGATGTAAAGCTACATTTTCAACACATTTCTTATTATTTTCAATTTTGAAAACTTATGCTGATTAATATTTTTGTGCTGTTATTTATTTGTTTGTTTGTTTGTTTACATTGTAACATTATAAATATCTTTGCTGTCCCAATTTAATGCATCCTTCTGGAATAACAGTATTAATTCATAAAAACAAACAAACAAACAAACAAACACATAAATAAATAAATAAATAAATAAATAAACAAACACATAACAATAAAGCTCATGACAATATGACAATAAAGCTCAACTTGACTTGACTTGATAAATAAATTATATATATATATATATATATATATATATATACAGTGTTGGGTGTAACGCGTTACCGTAATTAAATTACTTATCCACTGAAAAAGTAAAGTAAGGGATTACTGTTCATTTTTAGGTAATTTAATTAGTTACTTATAAAGTACTTGCCTTACATACAGTAAATAATTTCAACAGTTCTAACATCAATATTGAATTTGAAATCTAAATTTACCGTCTAAAGATAAAATTGAATGCAGCGGCTTTAACCCTTGTGACTCGTTCACTTTCAGATTTTCCTGATTCACAGAGAAACCTTAAATACTCAGATACATAAGACTAAAATCAATAGAATCTAAAAAGCTTGAAGTGTCTACTTTTAAATGAACGAATTCAGATCGAAAACGATTATTCCTGATTATGTAATCTGTATGAAACTAAAGCGAGGTACAGTCTTTCCTGTATCTGAAAGCCTAAAGTGTCTACTTTTAAATGAACGAATTCAAATTGAAAACCAATGTTATCTGATTATGTAATCCGTATGAAACTGAGGCACAGTCTTTCCAGTATCTGAGCTCATTATATGCAGTCACCTGCGCGCAAACGCCCTCACATAGATACAAAAAAAAAAAAAAAAAATTAAGATTCATCTAATTTTCATCATTTTTGAAAGAAGACCTACTATGAGGAATTTATCTCATAAGAACAGCGCGATCTGACATGGCTTTATTCAGCAGAGAAGATCATTTCTGTCATTTATTCTTACCATTAGTTAAGTGTTATTTTTACATAAACCTGTACGGATTTTACTAGTTGGGCTTTTCCTGAACATCTTTCCAAACTGAAATGTATTGTTTAACTTTTAAGCTTTTTTGTTATTCAGATATTTTGCAGAGTATTTCTATTTGTTAACCAAAGAAGGTTACATTTTTTTCTAAAAAAAAAAAAGTTTAAGTATTACAGTTGTTTTAAAGCTAAAGGCTAAACTATTCTATGTTTGACTCAAATTGAAAGAATAAAGAGTTTAATTTCTATTAAGGTTTATATGGATTTTAAGATGTAGCCTAATTAGCAATTTGAATAATTAAATTACTTATTGAGTAACTAAGTTACTTTTCAGACAAAGTAATTAGTAATTTAAATACAATATTGATGAAGTAATTAGTAACTGTAATTAATTACTTTTTGAAAGTAACTTACCCAACACTGTGTATATACATATATATATATATATATATATATATATATATATATATATTACTAACCCCAAACATTTGACTGGTAGATATTAAATGTACATAATCTAATCTAATTTCACCTTTATTATCTAAAACATTTTGTTTTCGTTATATAACACTAGATTAAAATAATAGTAATAATAATAATAATAATAATACTACAACAACAATAAAAACTAATATATCTGTAAAATTAATGTTATAAAGTGTGTAGTTGTGACTTCTAATTGGATGAGACACATTTTAAGCTGTTGTAAAATAGCTCCTATATAGACACACACACCTGTGACTGCATATTAGTTTAATCCAATATTAATGTGAAAGTTATGTTGCTTGGCAGCCGTAAACATAGTCCTAACATCCCTTCTTCCATGTCTTGACTTGTTTGGGACAAATCGTGCCCTGCATTTGCACACAACACCATGTTTCTTGTGGTGTAATGCATTTCTCCCGGGTTAATTTTAGGAGAAACATCTGATTTGATAACTGAAATTAAATAGGGATCAACACCAAGGAATATATGAAGAGTTCATTTGCAAAAACAGATAACTCCGTTTTTAACAGTTGCCAGAAATCATGTTTTTCCATTGTGTATTCCAATTAATCTCTCTCTCTTTCTTTTTCTTTCTTTCTTTCTTTCTTTCTTTCTCTCTCTCTCTCTCTCTCTCTCTCTCTCTCTATATATATATATATATATATATATCAAAGACCATTATCCTCAGGGTTCACAACAACTGGAGGCCAGGAGGCCGTAAGAGGTTAAGGAAGGACATCTCATCAAGGGGGAGAGTGTCCCACTGAGCCTGCTGGAGAATGCAAGGTATTTCTGATTTTAAGAATATGCAGGAATGCAAGGGAGCCGACTTTCCAAAGATAACATCAACCTTACATCTTGTTCATGGAGATGTGCGATTATAACCCCCATCACCCTCATAATCTTCAAGCCAACACTTAAATCACAATTTATCAATGTCTGAACCTGATCTTCATGTTGGGTCTTTATTAGACTGATGGATGTGAGTGACCTTTCTCAGGTTTTAGAACAACACACACACAGGAAAATAAAACGTATTTCTGACACACAGTGGCGAAAAGCAAGTGGGAGGCGAGGGAAAAAATCTAGAGTGCTTTACATGGATTGCAAAAGTTGGTTGGACATGAGCCTCCTCTGTTGAGACCTCCACCCTTCATTGGTTCATTCCCCTTTCACATGTCAAATAATTTTATAGTTCAGAGTAAGACTGCAGCCAACTTCTGCATTGCATCACAACAGGTGGTTGGTCATATCCTTGCCTTTCCCCCTCCCTAAAGAGACTCTAAAAAAATACAGACACTGAACCACTTTCACTCTCTTTAATGTGCCTAGAATGTGGGTTAACACCCCTTGGGCTTGTTTCAAGACTGACTAATACAGTATAACTTCAACACTGACTCTGAATACATTTCATTTTACATTTAGGATACACTTGTGGTGTGATCTGTGGTAAGATTTACATGACACAGTACTAGTCCTCCCTAAAAGCTTTCAGTTGGACTACAAAGGTCTTATAGGCAACAAAAATGGTACATTGATGCCAAAGGTCAACACAGGCTCATGTTAATGCAATTATATTTTGTAACATTTTGGAGATTTGTAGCTCTGCCCCTTTTCAGGACTGCAGATATTAGCAGTGTTTCCATTACCCTTCAAATTGTGCAAACTGAAATTTCGAACAGAAAATATGCTCAATAAAGAAAAAAAAAAAAAAAAAAATTACGCTTGCATGAAGTTGTTTTTCAGGCAACTCAAAAAAAGGAATATTTCGCAAAACTGCAATGGAAACAGTTTTTCCGCATTTACAGGTCACCTGGCATATGTAAAGGTCACATAATCATTCTTTAATATATTATTACCTCCAAGAAACACCTACTACATGGCTGCTCTCAAGTATAAGGGACTTTCCTTGCCATTTCTGCTTGGATAACCCCTTATTTATACTGCAAACCTCTGCAGTGCATTACAGCTCCAATGCGGCGACCGGAGCTGATCGCAGCCACTCTAGCCAATGCCGCACAAGTTTCAGAAACTGCTTTGCTAAAGATAACACATCTGTATCTCCTTTGATTAAAAATAATAGCTAGTTCGGTGGCTGCAATATACGTAAACCTACCAACATCTGTCGCCATGACTTATCGCGAGAGGAAAAAATCACGTCATTTCGTAATGGTTTTTTATCAACATTTATAAAATATCTCAAATATCCACTGCAACAGATAAAGTTCTGTTTATTATAAGCGCACACTGCAGCTTTGTTGTCTGCCACTTTACTGTAAATGCTCAAGCTCTTTAAAGCAGGATAGATTCTGATTGGTTGTTAATGTTTTTATTTTCCATTAGCTAAAAAAAAAAAATTGCTCTGAAAGTGATTTCAAAGATATCGTTCATCAGTGCTGTTATTGTTATAGTTGTGGTGTGGACTGCATGCTATTCTTTAATATTTAGATTTGTTTTTAAATCTATATCTTTATCGTAATTGTTATATTTATCATCTTTGGTGTGAACAGGCCTTTAGAGGTGGATCTTCATGCTTACCATTTTGCTAAAAATTGTATGTTGCCTTACAGTTACATCACAGAATTTCATTAAAAACTGCCACCTATTTTTTTTTTATTATTTTTTTTTATTTATTTATTTATTTATTTTTCATGAGATTGAGTAATAGTTCACCCCCCAAAAAATGGACTACATTCAAATGGACTACAATATTCTTATGGACTACAAAAATGGTCTCTTGGCATCAGATGTCATTAGGCATTTCAACGCTCTCATGTCAATGCAATGCTATTTTGTTACGTTACATTGAACAAAAGTTGGCTACTTCATATAAATTTGTATGTTTTTGTACTACCTATTGAAAATTGTACGTACCACTGATGATTGCGTTTAGAGGTAGATCTTCATGCTGACAATTTTTCTAAAAAAACTGTATGCTGCCAGACAAATCAAATCATACAAATTTATATGAAATCACCACTTCGAAAAATAGTTATCTTGTAAGATTAAGGTGAGTATTTTAATATTTACAGTATGAAGGAATAGTTTACCCCAAAAGCTTTCAAATGGACTGCAAAAGTCTTATGGATTACAAACATGGCATACTGACAGCAAACAGCTGCGTTCAAAACTAAATATTCTCTGAATAAGTACTTCTTTTGAAAAGCACTTTTTCGCAACCATTCCAAAAGCATATTCTATATTGTATGAATGTGTGTTGTATGAATCTAATCTAGACGTTCTACAGTATATTCATCATGTTGTCATTGTCATGCGACTTGACAGCATCAGTTGCAATAGTAAATGAAAAGAGGCTTTCATTTCTTGAGTGGCCTGTTTAGCTTGCATTGATCTGCAAGAAAAGGATCACTATTGACTTCCACAGTCTATCTGGGTAATTATTGTCTAAAAGACTTGCACAACCATATTCACAACCATAGGCAAGTATCCATATTCAGACACAGCACACGACCAAACCACATGGAAGTCAATGCTACCCTGTTTGGTTTATGAACTTCAGTGAAGAAGATTTTCAGTGAATAGAGGCTTAAATTCTGGGCAACTAGGATATTCTTCGAAGAAAGAAGAAAGAAGGTCATTTGGGTTTGGACTGACTTGAGTGTGGTAAGTAAACAATGACAGAACTTATATATCTTGGTGAATAAACTCAACACAGACGTCCATCTGAATGGATATGCATGACTGCCTTGGAAAACAATGGTAGTTATCCAGCTGTGTATGTTTGTGCAAGCCTTTCAGACAATAATTTCCCTGATGGACTGTGGAAGTAAACGGTCATCCTCTTCTTGCACTTCAGTGCAAGCTAAACAGGCCACCCAGGACATGAAAGCCTCTTTTTCCCTCCAACCCACACTGTCAGAGATTTTACTGAACAGGCCTCTCAGTCGAGATCTCTGGCCCTTCTCCAAACAACCAATAACATGTTCTACCCATCAAGCTCCCCTTGTCTCTGTTATTTATGTATCAAATATATAACTGAGCTATACTCCCTGCAACGTAATAGCATGCATTGCACTAAAGAGGAGTAATAGACCAATTCTACGACTTTGATAAGCAGCCAAACCAACCGAGACAGTACAAACTGTATAAAGTCCCTATGTAAAGACTAGTCGAATAGAGTAGATTTGTGTTGTACCACATGCAAACTCTGCATGTAAATGTCTCCCAGGGCCCAGGGAAGCTGTATGTCAACTTTGCGTGTGGAAGCCATGTGTATAATGATGGGCTAAGGAGGGGCGTCATCCCAAGAGACAAGCCTTAGCTGTCCATCCTGTTGGCAGGTCAGTGGAGGTCTACTGCATCAGTGAGCCTCTGGGTAGTGCAGTCACATCCAGTTATTTAGCTAGCTTAATCAGTTTGGCACATGTTGATATGACATAATTTGAAAAGTTTTCCAGGGTAAAATTTGTTGCACATTACTGGAACTAAACACAATACCATCTCAATCATTTGAGATTTCCAAACTAGGTTCATTGGAAAAACATGTCTGTACCAACATTTAAAAAAAAAAAAAAAAAAAAAAAACTCCAAAAGCGTACACATATATACAATTCACTGCAGTTTCCAGCTGAAATGAACACCAGCAGCAGTAAAAAACCCCACAAATTATGATTACAGTGGTATATTATCAGTTAATAATGACCATTAATTATTTATTAATTATTTTTGCGTTTCCTTGCACAATACTATGTTATGGTCTCAAAACACTTTTACCATAGTTTATGATTCATCTACTCCGGCTCACTTGAAATACGTCTACCTGCATTTCCACAAAACTCCAAAAAAATTTACCTATGTGTACGAATTGCTGCAGTTTCCAGTTGAAATGAACAGTAGAGGCAGTAAAACTCTGTAAACTTTTATTCCTTTTCACACAGATTATGATTTACTGGGCCAAAGTATTGATTAAGGAAGGCTGACTTATGCACAGTTCCTTGCACAATATTATATTATGACTTCAAAACAATTTTAACATGCTGTGAGATTTGAAAACTGATACTTTTGAACATTAGCATCATATATTCAGCTTCATATGTGTGGGGTTTCTAATGCAGTAGATTTGTTTGTTAGATCACGCGATACGGCATTGCACTTGTGAGGTGAAGCGATCCAATGCGAATCCCATGAAACTACATAAGATGTAAGTTAAAATAGCATGGATGCATAAGCGAATACATTACATCACATTACATTTAGTCATTTAGCAGACGCTTTTATCCAAAGTGACTTACAAATGAGGACATTAGAAGCAATCAAAACCAACAAAAGAGCAACAACATGCAAGTGCTATTACAAGTCTTGATTAGCCTAACGCAGTACACGTAGAAAGGTTTTGAATGCACTTTTATATCACTTTTGCTTTCATTAACACTATTGGGTAGGTTTCGGGTTGGATTTGGTGTAGGTTTCTTATTTTCCAACAAGATTAACCTTTCAGTCACACTCACTGGACACTGAATTCTGAACTGCCGCAATACATGCCTGAACCAACGTAATAAAAACATGGCCACAGCCACATATTGGATGCACGCTTTAGCGCGACTTACTGGACATTTCACTTTTTTAAACTGTCAGGTACATAAAATAGGTATTGCAGAAACGTTGCCACAAGCGCGTATTTTCAATAAGGATGAGCTGTGATTTGTTAACAAATACATTTTCATATTGCATCACATAGCACACTTCATCATCTCCCTATGCATGACTTTTCTGTCATCGTAAACATGCTTGTTACCTCACCTGGTACAACACTGAACATGTGATCCAAAGCACTCAGGTAAGTCCAAGTCACAAAACTCGATAAAAGAGCTCAAAGCCTTGTAGAAGCAAGATAAAATGGCATGATTGCTTCAGCAAATGTGTTTTCTCTCACATTTGATTTTGTTAACACTGTCGTTAGGTTTAATGTCTGGTTTAGAGATGGTACACTATTTTTAAACTCAATATATTAACGCTTTAGCGCCACTCACCAGACATATCATTTCTAAAGAGCTGTGATACATACAGCAACCAACGTAATAAATAGCCAGATCGTTTTTAGCACCACACACTGGACATTTAACTTTGAAAGTGTCAAAAAACATGCAAAATGTAGCGTAATATCATTTTGCATAAATGTCAGGCATGTTTTTCAAAGAGCCTGGTTTGACAATTATCCAGGTTAAAACTTTTTTCGCTTTAGTGGAACCAAATGCAATACTGTCTCAATCATTTGAGAGTTCACAATGTGGACCAGACTTTATTCTGACAGTCAGAAGTCTGGCTTTGCAAGGTTAGATGTTAGCTTGTGAGTTAGCATACATGCACACAAGGCTAACCACATAGATTTACACCAGGGTGGGGCTACACACAGCAATGAAATGCTACAAGCTGTTACAGCTTGAAAGTGACAAACTTAACCAGAGACCAGAGCAAAACATGACACAGCTAGTGTTTTGGCTAGCCTCCTGTCAGGAAATTTAACTTGTTAGGATTGATCACCACAAAAAGGGCATTTAGCTCCCTTACGGGGCTCTTTTTCTTCTCACTCTTTTTTTTGTAAACTTTTTAAGGAGTGTGCTTTGTGTTGAACCATCTGTACAACACATGTCCAAGGGTTAAGAGCTTGTGATTTTATACAAAGCACACCAGTTCCCATGAAAAGGCTTTTAACATTCTTCTTCAGCTTGGCGTTAAGAATACAGTATAACAAAGATGAAGTGTTATAGAGGCTGTTAAAGAGACCAAAAAAGATTTGTTTTGAACCAAAGAATCATCTTAGTGGAGCTCATCATCTTATCTGTAACTTTGGAGATGAGGTGTATCAAAATTGGCTTGAATAAAATCAAGATACTGTGACTGAATCATGTTCCTTTGATCTGACCTTGATTGCGTGAATGGATACAAAGGTATGCGTGCTTGGATTGGGAATGTGTCGTGAAAGAACTCTCATGAGAAATCCAGAATCTGGAAATCCTGTTTGTCAAACTGACAAATAGGATCCAGAAATCATCCTCATGCAGTGAAAGCGGGTAAGTAGTAGGACACAGAAAACTACACACATGTAATAATATCAGTACACAGTAAAAAAAGTTGTGGCTACTGGCTTTTAAATGTCGAGGCAAGCAGTAAAACTTTAATGTAATATATTTTTTATTTTACTATTTAATATGTGTAAGTGTAAAATATATAAGAAAACAAAAATAAGAATAGTTTCTGAATCGTAATAATTGTTTTTAGGGGTAATACTATTTGACAACCCATGCATTATAATGTAAAAATAAATAAAATAAAATAAAATAAAAACAGGCTCAGATGTTACTGTTATCAGGCTGTAACACAAAAGCGCAGATGTTCATAACCTGGTGGTATGTCTACTGCCAACAAGTTCCTCTGCTCTCTCTCCAGGACGGACGAGACAGAGGTAGAGTAGGGTAGGGGGTTGGGGTAGAGAGGGGGGTTAATTGGTTCCTTATGTCAAACTACACCAAGTTTTCCTCTAAATAACAGGGCTTTTGTGTTTCAAATAATGGCTTTTCCATCTTTTTCCATTTGCGAAGGTAGAGGGCAAAGCAACAAACTCAGGAATGAAGCGATCGGTAGTTCACATTGCTTGTTGCTTTTTCTGCCAGGTTAAATTTGGTGTCACACCTGCACTGGAGTAAAACTGGATTTTTACATTTAATGGAGAAAACGAGTGTTGTTGGCCTATGCAAAACTCACTGCTACACTGCTAAGATGTTGTGGATGGTTGCCAGGGCATTGCTGTGTTGTTATTAGGTTTTCTGAGTGGTCGTTAGGTGCTTGCCTATTGGTCCGAGTTAAAAGAGCCCAACTTCAAGGATGTTTTGAACCATTTGGTAGTCTAGGTAAAATCCAGAAGTCTGACTGCTTTGATAAGTAATTAATATATAATAACAATATAATAGCTAAACAAAACTGTATTAACATTAATTCTTGCTCAAAAGCAACCAGTAGCTTTACCCAAAGCCAACACAGGGAAAAGACATTTATTAGATGCCTGCATAGCACCTGTTTGCTCAGCTTGTGAATTGATTGGTTGATCAAAACCATGTAGATACTTTGGGTAATACGGACCAGACCTCAGATGTCTTTGAAGATCTTGTTTTATGTTTTTTTCAACCAAACATCTCTCTTCGATTTTTCCCCTACGGAGAGAAGAAAGAGCTAGAACGGTAATACTGAAGCACCCCGGTTTATGTGAGCCTATATGGAAGGCATTAACTCAGAAATTCCTTTGAATCTGTGAGTAAACTGACAAAATGGTGGGATTGGGAGTTGCAATGGGCTTCAAAGGGATTCGCCAATCCTGCCATGACCCCCAGGACACACCCACGGTGAGGTATCGCTAACACGCAGTGAAAATGTGATTACTGACCTCACTGACTCAATAACAAACATCTGTAGAGAAAGAGGCTCCATGAGTCACTCAACAGTTCCTTACAACCCGCATGTAAAAGATCTCACATCCTGCAAGGAATGTTCAACTGGGAGAAATGGTCGTTATGCTAGACAGCTTTCAGTGATGGGCCACATTCCATATCAGATAAAAAAATTACACTTCAGGAAATTCTTAAAGTTCTCAGGAATTATACATGGCCAAGCACTTCCCGGTTGAGAAGACAATTTTAGCTGGCCATCAGCATATTTTGTGGTTTGGATTCTGCTCCACAACATACAGTCCAAGAGCTGCTATTCTGGTGTTCACACCAGGTTTTAAAGGTGGTCACACACTGGACAGGAAGCACAACGGGGCACCGCATCATGATTAGGATAATTCACAGTTATTGCACTTTGGCCAATTCAAAGCGGAAGTCCAAATCAGTGCATGTTCAACTAAAAATGGAAAACTTATGTTTTTTGGCAATTTATTTTCATGGCAATGGTGCTTTGTGAGCCGGAAAATGCAACTCTGAAATCGTGTTTCAAAGAGCAAGTTTTTGGACACAATAGCGTTAAAGGATTAGACACTTCCAGAATAAAAATTTCCTGATAATTTACTCACCCCCATGTCATCCAAGATTTTAATAGGTCCAGCATGACAGCTGGAAGTACCGACCCAATGTTTACAAAGTGAACGTGCAATGAGTCAAATGCCCTTTACAAAAAAAAAAAAAAAGTAAAACTAGATG